>PVJI01001976.1:0-51567 GCA_004026765.1 Micronycteris hirsuta | reverse complement strand
CTCTCAGATAAGATCAAGTTCAAGAAGTTCATCACCACCCAGCCTTTATTGTATGAAATGTTAAAGGGAGTTATATGAGGTTTGGAGGAATATCAACAGGGGAGTGATAGGGGGAGAGGGTGGGAATGTGGCACAGAATAAGTAGCATAAATGGGAGGTAGACAACAGATAGGGGGAGGTTAGAATAGTATAGGAAGTGCAGGAAAAGAAGGACTTATGTGTATGACCTATGGACAAAACTAAAGGGAGGGGAAAGGGGGTGTAAGGAGGTGGGGGGCGAGAAGGGGGGGAAAGTGGGACAACTGTAACAACATAATCAATAAAATATAGTTAAAAAAAAAAAAGAATTGTTCCCTAGGGTTTCCAGAGATTGTTGAAGTTTTACAGCCCTGAAATGATTCCAGCCCTGGTAATATGCAGAGTGTGCATAAGTGCTAAGAATTATTGGGTATCTCACGATTAAATTCCACTTGAAATCCAAGGACACTGACTATACCTTAGAGAACTATAGCTTTAGCAATTTGAGGAACTTTCCATTGTTTTCTACCTACATGCACTACAGAACAGAACAATATGTTGGTTTATGACATACAAATTATTGATATAGTTCTCTCAGTATAGTGAGTAATGGAGTTGTTGATATTATTCTCACCATGGTTTCCCTTATTGTTTTTTTTCTTTCAGTAATTCTTTATTGCACGAACAATGTTACAGCTACCTACATGAAATAATAAAGGTAAAAAGAAAAAATATACCCACAGTCCTATTACCCTTGCCTTGCCAACACATCAATTCTTTGCATTTGTATATGCCTTCCAGTTTTTGCTCATCTATGTGGGACATTAATTGCAAAAAAAAAAGTGAACCTCTTATTCCTTTTCCTATATCCACCCTCATTCAATGTGACTTTGAAGCTCTTCTTATGCAAGAAGTAGAGTCTACTTCTGTACTCCTTGGACCTGGGCTCTTCTTACATCTTGCTGTTGGCCAACAGAAGTGAACTTGTGCCTGTTCTGAGTCTAGATCTCAAATTGCCTTGCAGTGTCCATTCTCTTTCTCAGAATTTTTCCAAGCAAGTATGAGGATAAGCTTGGACTAGCCTACTGAATGACACTGAAAAAGACACATGGTACAGTCACCCCCATTGCCCAGTCAACTGCCAAAAGACCCACTGAACATGTCCATGAGGTTGTCTAGGCTAGTCAGTATCTGGATGACTTAGCAGCTGATTACAGACACAAGAGCAAGCTCTGCTGATCATCAGCAAGTCTGCTTATCCAAAGAACAACAAGAAATAATAAACATCTATTTTGTAAGCATTGAGTTTTATGTGGTTTATTGTGCAGCAATAGCTGACACAATATGCATGCATATAGTTGACCTAGTGGAACTTATGTCATAAATCATTCTGTTTAATGGCTAATATGTCATATGATGGATATAGAATAACTCATTTAACTGTTCTCTCTATGTTGGATATTTAAACTATCTATAGTTAGGAAAAGCAATGATGGAATGCACCAGGCATAAGTTGTTGGTTTCCTAATTTACCGTAGTGGCTCACAGAACTCTATTACTAAGTATACTGGTTTATTATAAAGAATATTATAAAGAATTCAAATGAACAACCACATGAAGAGTTAACATAGGGCACAGTTGGAAGTTTCTTCAGCAAAGGAGCTTCTATCCCCATGGAATAGGGGTTTGACACCCTCCCAATGTGTAGATGTACTCATAAACCCAGAAGCTCTTTGAACAGCACCATTTAGGAGTACTTATGGAAATTTCATCACTCAGGTACGATGGATTATTAACTCAATCTCTAGCCATTCCATACTCCAACGAGGCTGAGCTGAAAGTTACAAACTTCTAATCAAGGTTTGGTCTTCCTGGCGACCAAAACCAGCCCCCATCCTGACTCTGTCTCAGGGTTTACCAAGAGTTGCCTCATAACAACAAAAGTCTGCTATTACCCAGGAAATTCCAAGGGATTTAGGAGCTCAGTAATAGGTGCTCCTATCACCCCCATCACTCAGGAATTTACAAGGTATTAGGATCTCTGTATAAGGAACTGGGGAAGAAGAAGAAATATCAATTTCTTGTGATATCACAGTATCACAGGCTATATATACATAAGCATACAGACAACATTAGATCTGAAGACACCAGTGTTTAGATGGGATCATGGATTTACTTAGCTTCCATTTCCTGATGTGAGAAGTACTGAAAGAATCAGGGTCTTACAACAGTAGAATTGGCCTAGACCTTGGATATCAGAGATCTTCAGTCTGGTTGTTACCACACATCAGTCCACGCAAGAATTAAGTGTGTATACAAGAACTAGCTAATGGAGTTGTTTAATATACAGGCTCTCAAGCCACATAGCCAGGGATTCAGATTCAGTAGCTCTGGAGTTGGTCCCAGAAATCTGTATACTTTAAGATTTCCCCCAGGAGATTCTGACATAGTCCATTTGGGGAACCACTGCTTTATTATCTCCCCTCATTTTTTCAGTGGGAGATCAAGACCAAGATGTATTAAATGAGAAGCTCAAAGCTTCTCAGGGAGTCAATCCATGGCTGAGCTGGGACTACAACACAATTCTTGGGATTCTGAGACATGGCTCCATATGGCTTCCAACTGGAACAATTATGCTGAGTTCATCAAACAACAGAAATCTGCTAGAACTTTTGTTCTAAGAATTTACTTTTCTTCCTTAGGTCAACCTTTATCTCATCTTAGTTGATAACACTTTATACTCTGGGGAAATAATTAATGTCAATACATCTTTTATTTTTCACTGAGACATGTCCTCTGAACTGTAACCAAAGTAACTGACTTTCAGAGAAGTTGAAATATACCAATAAATGGCTTATTTTTATGTTCATATAAAGCTTAGTGTTAGCTTAAAAAAAAGCAGTAAATAAAATCAAGGTAATATATTCTTTTAAATTGTATTTTTCCTTGGGGCTTTGTAATACATTCTTCAAGATAAAGCACTCAGCACTCTATATAACTCACCCTTTCAAACATATAGCATGAGACTTTTTTCATCTTCCAAATTCAAGGTTTGGAAGGATACCTTTCTGTCATATGAGTTCTTCAGAAAATGTTGCCTTCAAAATAGATAAATGCAACAGGTATATTTATTTTGGTACAACTGGAAAGCTTGTTTGGGTGTTATAGTTATTTGAAAATGATTTCAAATAAATCAAGTTTAAAGCAACTAAACTTTTTTTATGGATACAAAAGAAAAATTTCAGTTCAAGTCAATTGTCTGTAAAGTATTGAGCTTTATGTGACTTAGCAATAAAAGTAATTACTGGTATAATGATTAAAAGCTTGATGCTTGAGAAGACAGGGGTCTGAATGCTTTTCCACTTACAAGCATGTGACCATAGACAACAAAAGCTTCTCTAAGTCTTAACATCTTCATCCACATAATGGGGATAATTACAGCACAATTTCGTAGATCATTGAACATTTACTTATATAACAAGATTAAAGACTCTGTTGCCATTATTTCATTCAGTACTTATAACAACTCCATTTTATAGATGTAGACACTGAGGCTCAGGGAGGTTAAATAACCTGACCAGGTCACATAGGTAGTTAAGGGATAAAGCCTGAATTTTGAACCAAGGCAGGCTGATCCCAAAGCCTAAGCTTGTACAAAGGGGACTACCTCTCCCCCTTGAAAAAAAAAAAGGAATTATCCTCCGGCGGGCAGGCCCCTTGTAGTACAGGCTTCCTCCACTAGGTGAGTGTTCTAGGAATCCATCTGTATCAGTGTACCAACTGGCACTGTTGTTAGAGGCTACACTGGGGTTCAGTGAATTTTTTTTTGAAGACTCTTTCAACACGTTTACCCATTTCATGATGGGTGATTTACAAGTGCACCTTCCTACACCACGCTGAGTGTTCAGCAGTATTTGACCAAAAACGTCATGATCCCCGTGCCCCACCCTCCTTATTCACCCAGTCTTGCCCCAGCAACATTTTTTGTATTCCCAGATTTAAAAAAAATATTCCTCAAAGGAAAAGATTTTGCCAATGTGGAAAAGGTGAAACAAAAAATAGCAGAAACACTAAAAGGCATCAAAATTGATAAGTTCAAAAACTGTTTTGAGCAGTGGAAAAAAAGTCTTCATAGGTGTTTTGCATCAAATGGAGAATACTTCAAAGGTGACTGAAATTTAAACATGTAAGAATAAATACACAATTTTTTTATAAATAAATTCTGGGGTTTTTTGGCCCCTCTTGTAGCAACTAGGCTAGAGTAGATAGCTCTTTATGTAGTTGCTACAAGGATTAAATAAAAGATTCTCTGCCAAGTGCTTAGAAATAAGCTTGGAAATAGTGACAGCTCAAAAACGGTGGCTCTAATACCATTTTTTTTTTTTTTTTTTTTTTTTGGCAGAGGAGCACCTTGACACACATAGTTCTGTGAGGCACACTCTGTGGGGGCTATAAGCTACTTTCATACCATTGTTTGCCTTTCGTGATTCCTAGCACATATACCCATAATATAAAGTTAAGTTATACCTGCTTTATCTCCTTTTGCTCTCCTTTAAATAATGTCGATTATGGTCTAGAAAATACAGAAAAGTATAAAGAAGAAAGTTCTACAATTCTGGTGACCACTCTTTGGGTAAAGAGTATATTCTTCTAGTCTTTTCTCTATGCAAATGAGTATTCATTTTCTCCCCAAAATGTGAATTACTCTATAAATAGGGTTTAATCCTAACTTGTTCCCCTGATGATTGTATTATAAGCATTCTCCCCATTCCATGTAATATTCTGTGGAAACAGGATTTTTTATGTCAGCACAAAATTTCATTTTATAAATTGTGCGCAAACTGGAGGCAGACTCTGCCCTTTCCCTTCCTCCTCCCTAAGAGGATGGATCTAGTGTGATTGGGATCAGGCACATACACCAGTAAAAAGAATTACTAGGTTAAAAATGTACACACAGGGTCTTGTTTTCTCTCTGCCCCCCTCCCTTAATTTGACTGAAGAAGGAAGAAGACCATGATTACATACAATTTTTCCTTTGTGTTCTTTCTTTTAATTGGGCAGAAAAGTGGTGTAATGAGATTTTACTTGGGACTTATGAAGAATAGGAAAGAAAATTCTCCTATCTAAGCATAATGTTCAGTATAACTTATCAATATGCCCCTCCTTTCCAAAATGCCCCAAATTGTCAAAAAGATTGTTAACATCATGTATATTTTCTGATGCTTGTTAATAGAGTAATTACAAGCTTGTCCTGGGGCACTGATATATTAAAATCAGACAACTTGTCCTTACTGGTGTGACTCAGCTGGGCATTGTCCTGCTGACTGAAGGGTCGCTGGTTTAATTCCAGGGCACATGCCTGGGTTGTGATTCTGTCCCATTGGGGTGTGTACGAGAAGAAACCGACTGATGTTTCTCGCTCACATCCATATTCCCCTCTCTTTCTCCCTCCCTACCCCTCTCTCTAAAAATAAATACATAAAATGTTTTTAAAAAATCAGACAACTCAAACTTGCTTTTTAAAAAATAAATAAATATATATTTGGAGCACTATGGTTTTCTTATCTGACACAAAGACATCCAAAGTAATAGTAGTATAAGAATTATAATAAAATGGTAATAATAATTGTGATTGAACCATTACTATGTAATAAATGTTTTACACAATTTTCTCATTTAATGTCTCAATGAATTGATAAGGCAGGAATTTGTTCACATTTTGTAAAAGAGGAAATGAAAGTTGGAAGTAGTCATATGACTGGTCAAAGGCAACAAGGGCAGCGGGTGGTAGAGCCAGGATTGCAATGAAGACTTGTTGGCCTTCAGAGCAACACTGCTCTACATCTCCAGCAATACCCCCACAACCAAACTGGGGTGGGGGAATGGTTTGGTGCATTAGGTGATATTTAATGAAAACAACAACAGTATTTTATTTTAGACTAGTTTAAAATTTACAGGAAAGTTGCAAGAATATTACAGAGTTCCACACACCTCATACTATTGTTCCTCTATGGTTGACCTCACTAGGATACATTTGTCAAAACTAATGAACCAATATTGATACATTATTACTAACTAAAGTTCATACTTTATTCCAATTTCCTTAGTTTTTAACCTTATTGAAAGGGTCAGGCCATATCCCCAACCCTCAGACTGTTAATGACCCAGTCAGGCCAGTTTCCAACCCTCTGGACTGCCTAATTGAAACTCTCTCTCTTGGTGCACAAAAGACACCCAGTGCCAGCCACAAGACCTGGTGGCCAGACTGACCCTCCTGTACCTGGGAACAGCCTGCCCTTTAACTAACCCATTGTCCCAGCTCACACGCTGGAACCCTGAGGCACCTGCTCAGAAAAACAAGAGACTAACCCCTCCCCTACCCCCTCACAAACCCCACTCTTGCCTTCCCCCGGTGCTGAAGTTGACTCAGCCAGTCTTTCAGCACAGCATCAAATAAAGGCACTGGGATCAGACCACTGGGTTCCTCCTCCCTCTATTTCTTGTACATTTCTAACACTTATGTCCTTTTATATAGATGTCATCATAATGAACAGTCATTCTGCAACTTGCTTTCTTCAAGCAACATTCGACTTGAGATTTATGTTGATAATATACAGACCTAATTCATTAATTTATAAAAACTCCTATGTGTTGTTTTATTTTATGAATATGCTATGTTTATCCACTTTTCTGATAATTAACACCTAAGTTGTTTTCTATTTTTGTTACTAAAACAATATACAATGAAAGATTTTATGTTTATTCTTGATGGAAATATGTGAGTTGCTTTACAGGGCATATCTATTGGAGAAATTCCTGAGGCTTTTTTTAAAGATTTTTTATTTATTTATTTTTAGAGAGAGGAAAAGGGAGGGAGAAAGACAGGGAGAAAAACAGCAATGTGTAGTTGCCTTTCGCATACCCGCTACTGGGTACCCAGCCTGCAACCCAGGTATGTTCCCTGACTGGGAATTGAACCAGTGATCTTTTGGTTTGCAGACTGGTGCTCACTCCACTGAGCCACACCAACCAGGATGGAATTCCTGAGCCTTAAGATATGGTCATATAGTTCTTCTTTTTTTCTAGGTATGACCAAATTCCTTTCTAGATTATATACCCCTATCTCAGCACTGAACATGTGTCTCAATTATGCCTAATTATTGCTTATGCTTGTTACTTTCAATAATTTGCCAATCTGAATGAAAATATTTCTCTTAATTTACAACTTTATTGAGATATAACTGACATATAATAACTTGCACATACTTAATGGGTATGAGTTGAATTTTGAGAGGTGTATATACCCATGAAATCAGCACCACAATGAAGATACTGAATATTTGCATTACTACCAACAGTTTCCTCATACTTTTCTGAAAATCATCTGTCAACTTCTGACCCCAGATGAGGTGCACTCCAGTGATTAAATTACAGTATGTGGAAAAGGTGAAGAGATTTTGTAAATATAATTAAGGTCCCTAATGAGTTGACTTAAAGTCTCTAATCAAGTTGATTAATTTTATAAAGTTATTCAGTGGGGGGTCACCCAGATGGACCTGATCTATATCATTTGAGCCCTTTGATAGAGGCTCTAAAGGTCAGAAAAGGAAGTTATAAAGATTTCAAAAAGCAGACTAACTCACCTGTTGTCCCTGAAGAACCAAACTGAAATATTGTGGGGAGGGGCATGTAGCAGAGACTGACAGGTGCCTGCAAAGTTTAGGGCCTTAATCTTACAACTGCAAGGAATTTAATACTGCTAACAACCCAAGAGCTTGAATGAGGACTCAGTGTCTCAGAAGAGTTTGCAGCCCTAATTTCAACCTGAGCAGATAATCCAGCTAACCCTGCCCCATGGAAACTGTGAAATGATGAATGTGTATTGCTTTAGGTCTCTAAGTTTGTTGTAATTTACCATGCAGCAGTGGAAAACTAATACACCAGACAACAATTGATCTGCTGTCTTTCATCTTAGATTAGTTTTTTAAAATAAATGTCATCACACAGTTATGCTACTTCCCTCTATACAAAAGTAAACTCCAAAAATATAAAAATATTTTAGAGCCGGATTTTTAAATTCAGCCTAATAATTATTGAGATTCATCCCTATTATTGTGTATCAATGCTTAGTTTCTTTCTAGCCAGTGTATGGATATACCACATGTTGCCTATAGATTGACACGTAAATGGACATTTGGTGGTTTACAGGTTTTCTGGCAATTACAAATAAAACAACAAGTCTTTGTATGACATGTGTTTTCATTTATCTTAATGTGACTTTTCCTGATTACTAATAAGATAGGTTATCTTTTCATATTTTATACCTAGTGTTCTTTTATGTAATGTTCTTTATATATTTTGAATACAAGTTCTCTGCCTATTATTGTTTTTCAGCGTTAAGCTATCTTTTCTCATATGAAAATTCAAATTTTAATAAAGTCTAAGTAATTTATCTTTTTTTAACCTCACCTGAGGGCATTTTTTCATTGCCTTTTTTAGAGAAAAAGAGAAGAAGGAAGGGAGAGAAACATCGATGTGAGAGGGAAGCACGGATTGGTTGCTTTCCATATGTACATGTAGTGGGGATCATAGTGCGCGGACAGGCAATGACACATGCTGGACCAGATATTGAACCCACAGCCTAGGTATGTGCCTTGACCAGGAATTGAACACACGACCTTTCCATATGGGACGATGCTCCAACCAAATGAGCCACACCAGCCAGGGCTAAGTAATTTATCTTTTAAAAAAAAATGTTTGCTTTTATTACTTATTTTAAAAAACCACTCCAAGACCTGAGATTATAAAAAATCTTTTTCTACTTGTCATAATAGTTTTAGTGTTTTGTTTGTAACCTTTAACTTTTTATATTTTGGGAGTTTACTTCTGCATAGAGGGAAGTAGCAAAACAATTACTTTCTTTCTGTAAAGAAAGCCAATTTTCTTAACTCTACATATGAAATAATTCATCCTTCCTCCACTGATTTTCAGTGTTAGATACAGCAATTTGTATAGATGCATGGATCTATTTTTCAGCTTTCTATTCTGATGCACTGGTGTATATATTACTAAACCAATACCATGCTGTTTTAATTATGATATCTTCGTAATAAGCCTCATATGTGTTATGACATTTCCTTTTCTTTTGTGTTCTCTGTCAGAATTATCCGGTCTTTTTTGGCTTTTACTCCTTTAGATAAAGTTGAGAGTAAATTTACCTGAAAAATTTTATGCATTTTTAAATTACAATTGCATTGAATTTATAGACTAATTGGAAGAAAATTTACATCTTTACAATATTCTCATCCACAAGCATATTATATCTAACTCATTTTCTTGTCTTCTTTTAGATAACTTATAACTTTTGTAATTTTTTTCTTATAAAGATCTTGTACTTCCTTTGTTAGATTTATTCCTAGGTAGATATGGTCTTAAGTTTATGCAAACCATCATAGCTATCTCCCTAGGAAAGTTAAAATGTGAAGAAATTGGAATCTCACCAAGTAGACTTGAACCTATCCCTACTATTGTTTATGAGCTGATGTCTACAGTGATATTTTACCTATTTTGTGATTACAGAGCAGAGCTCACTGTGTGCCCAACATGAGAGTTTCACAAGCCTTTCCTGGAAAATCACCTTCAGTAGTCTGTATTCAGGATACAGATATTCTACTACCTCACTGACCAGCAGCTACTGGGGCCGGCAGCTATTCAGCTTCAGATTATTATAGTGAGGAAATGGGGGACCAAGACTGCTAGATCTTTCCACTTTTCAAGAAGAGATGACAAATTCTTATATTAAATATAAATATAAAATATATCTGACATTTAAATATTAATAATTTTTTAAAAACTAACATTTTATGGGCCAAACTAAACAGACCTGAGACCAGCTATGCAAGGAGGGCTGCAGGTGTTCAATCTTTGGGGTATCCTGGCCCCACAAGACCTTCAGTTCAGGTCCACCACACTCCTTCAGCCTATGAGTGTAGGCAGGAAAGTAATGATGTGCCTGGAATGTACATTCTAACTCAAAGTATCTGGTATCACAAAATGTAAACTATAAAGGATGTTAGATTTAGTCTAATTCTACTTCAATTTTGATGGTTGTAGCAATTTTGAAGGTGATATAGGAAAGCAGGTAGCCTAGGTTGACCCAATGACCCAGAGACAAGGCCAGGCCCAGAACTCAGGTAGGCTGAGTCCACATCCAGCAGTTTTACCATTACGTACATTGTCTGATTATTTACAGAGCCTCTGGGGGACAGGCTGTGATCCTTCCCATACCTGAAGTAAATGAGAATTTTACAGGTCAGATATTATTGAGGTGCTGTTCCTTTTTAAGATGAATGTGGAGGGACTCTATAGCAAGCAGAAAGAATGTGTACAGGCACATAAATGTTGCCCTTCAAGAGGAAATGAAAATGCATACAAACTATTAAGGCTCTATTAAACCAACTACAGTTATATGCTGCATAAAAATGTTTTGGTCAATGACCGATCACATATCCTATGGTGGTGGAGCTGGAAAATCCCTAGCTTAGTGACATCATAGCCATTGAAACATCGAAGTGCAGTGCATTACTCATGTGTTTATGGTGATGCTGATGTAAACAAACCAGCATCACCCATACATAAGTGCCAGACATATAATAAGCAACAACACACACACACAATTCAGTACAAAATATTCAATAATAATAAATATGTTATCAATTTAGGTATTTATTACACCTCTAAATATTACTTTAGAGTGTACTCTTACTACTTACAAAAAAATTGCTGTAAAATAGTATGCAGTGTTGCACAAGCAGGAGCCTTATCTAGATCTTTACTGAGTCTTTGAGTCATATAATTTTCTATTGTGCTTGATTTAATCCCATGCAGTTTTGTACAGGTTTGTAGCTTAGGGGCAACAGGCTATACCATTTAGCCTAGGTGTGTAGTTAGCTATACCATCTGGGTTTGTGTAAGTGCACTCTGTGAGGTTCACATGACGAAATCACCTGATCACCCATTTTTCTAACATATTCCCATCATTAAGGGGCACATGATGATATTCTATTAATTCTTAGTGACTCATGAACCTAAAATCTGGGAAATTGTGACCAGATCGTGGGGAGAGATTGAGCATAGCAGCTGTGCTTCAGGTATATTTGATACAGATCCTATGTATGGGTATGTATTCAATGTATGTGGCTACACACAAGAACACTCATATAAAGTAAAATGAAATACCACTGTCTATAAGATCAACATTCCTAATGCAGATAGCCATGTGAACTGAACTGAACATTCACTGATTCAATGGGAAAGAGGCTCAGAAAAGTTAAACGTGTACCCCAAACATTTGGCTTCAGATTACTTATAAAATAAGTGGGTTGAATGAATGTGTCTGTGTCTTGCTTGTAAACGTCCATTGCTTCTTGAGAGTTTCCTGTGTAGCTTAATGAATCAGGCAAATTTAAAGGGCTTTAAAACTGCAAAGTATCATTTCACAACTGTCATCACATAATTGACCAACAAGCCTTCAGAGGTGGAATTTTCCTTTAATGGAACTGCAAAGTGAATCAAATGAACTGTGTTGCAACTTGCTGCAGCAAAAGGTCATTGATACTTTAATTCTGTAAGGGCATTGACTAGATTCAAAGATTACTATTGCAGTTATTATTTGTTGATTAGAAGGACAATGGCTAAACATGGACTTAATTATTCCTATTTAGAACTTACACCAGTGGTTGGAAAGCTATGACCTGTGGGTCAAATCAGGCCCACATGCTGTTTTGGGGAAAACATTTTTATTGGAACACAGCCAGGTCCATTTGTTTACATATTGCCTGTGGCTGCTTTGGGGCTAAAATGGCAGAACTGAGTTGTTCTGAGAGAATCTCTGGCCCACAAAGCCTCATACACTCACTTCTAGCTCTTTACAGAAAAAGTCTGCCACTCACTACCTGTCATATATTTTTCCTTAAAAAAAAAAACTATTTAAGTATCTAAAACATTCTTAATTCTTTGGGATAGAATTTTTCTTTTAGGATGTATTTTGCCAAGCTCTGGTCTAGACAATCAAAACAACAAGAAATCAAACTCTGGTATCTAGCATTTGCCTATTTCCATGGTGTGAATACTGACCAATTTCAAGCTACTAACCTGTATTGTCAATCAATGTGTTGGGAAGAGATGTGCACTGGCATGCCTTTTTGGAATATTTTCACCGTAGAGATACAAAACACTCAAATAACCTCAGGGGCATACATAACTGCAAGTTGTAGTAAAATAATTAGAAGATGGTGAATTTTAGGTGTTTATTCTTCTTAAATTTAAGTTATTCAATTGTATGTTTATATGTTTTAATTTTTAATAATGACCATGTTTAATAACCAGCTCATAAAATCTTTGAAAATTTAACAGTTGGCTCTAGTAAGTCAGTACAAGCCTCCTGTGGCACATCACTGAATTTAAAAACTTTTCCTGCTTAGAGATACAGGGAAAGTACTTTAATACCAAACTCTAAGTTCAAAAGTAGTAAATTTCAAAATATGCACATAGACTAGAGGGGGAGGCATAAACAAGAACATATTAGCTAATTCAGTGTAAGTGCAAATGATATTGGTTGTAATTATGTAATTATGTAATATGTAAGCTGAAAAGTTGCTGTTTTTGTAGTCAGTCAACAATCAGACTCATATTCTCCACCCACAAATAAATTCTCTTTCAACTTCAAGAAAAATAAACTCAATAGCAGGTAGATTAGATCTTGATTGTGTCAAAGTATTTAGTGGATAACATTTCCAATCTTTTTATTAAAGTGGGTTGGTTTTGAAAGTTTTTGTGATCATTTGAATGTACACAATATTTCTGAATTGCTGTAAAGAGGCAGGGGTAAGCGGTTTTTGCAGCATTGCTAACATCTCACTATCATCGTTTCCATGGAAAAGGCTCTTGGTCAGTTTGCTATGAAAAGTCTCCTACATTTCTTCCAATTCAATAGACTTGGAACCCAGGCTAAGGTGGAACACTCACAGCCTAATAACATTCCAAAGAATAAGGAATTCATCAGATGGGTCTCTACTGTATGTGGTTTTTTTAAAAAAAGATACTTAACATTTTATGTTTTTAGTAAAAAAGAAACACAGCACTAATTACTGTCAACTACATTTTAAGTTTTCAGCTATCTAGCCAGGAGAAAGCTGTTATTAAACCACTGTAAGCCTTTTTTTTGCTATTCTTCCCACATAGGATCATTATTTTATGCACAGTATTGGCTTCATAACAGAGGTTGTCAATCAAGACACACAAGAAACAACCAAGAGTCTTTGTTTTTGTTTCAGATATATATATTCCTCTTAGGGTTTCTTAGTCTCACCTCCATTGTCACTAAGAAAATAAATGGAGAAAGTTTCCCTATTTGATGACACCACAGCTCCTAGCTTTAAAATCATTTCTTTTTTTAATGTTCAACTCCTCCATTATTCTTCCATAGCACTGGAAACTTTAGCATCTGGGAAGCATAGAAAACACAGTTGGTGGGGATTTTTCTTTCCAGTCCCCCTTCCCCAAGCAACCATCACCATTAACAGCAGCTGCCAGCAACTTACACATAGCAGACAATAACTCATAGTGATTTTGAATAGGGTAAGCCAAAAGCATCCTGAGCACTGCTATTTAAAGTTCTAGCTTAGTATAACTGTTCTCTGCTGAAGTGGTACTTAAGGCTCAATTTGTTCCAAGGGTCTTGCCTTAATTTTTGTTCTCATCACCTTTGTTAATGAATGGAAATAAAATGGCTTTAGTCTAACTAGCGAAACTTAATTTTCTATTGTGTGTTATTTGTTGACCAAATACACCATTATATAAGCCTCAGGGACACATTTTTAGATTTCTTTCTCAATTATTTACTCATTATCTAAATTAAGACCAAACACACCAAAGCCTGTACCTCAACACTCTCATTGACAGTGACCTTCTCAGCCTTTGATAAATTGTGGAAGAAAGATAAGAGAACATTTTAGTTCCAGTCACTTATAGATAAGATATGGTGAATCATGGAATATGATTTAAGGTAATATATTTAATTAACAAGAGATTAAAGACACACTATACCCATTCCAAATTTTCCTTGTGGTAAGAAAGTGGTTCCTTAATGAGAAAGGTTATTTTATGGCTTCCAACAAGTTAGCAAAGGAATGCCACCTTGTGATCATTATCTAATTTAACCATTAATAGGGTAAAGTGTAACAGCACACTGATTTGTAGCATTTTCCATTGCCATGCTTCAAAGGGCATAAGATAATGGCATGAACACTTGGAACCCTAAAGGTACTAATAAAAGTAAAATCCACCTACTAAAAATATGCAGATAGCAAGTTTGGATATTGGAAATTGATCTCTCATTAAAGCCATCCATCATAACCCCAGCAGAGTTATCTATCTACATAAACAAAAGTCTGATTCTATTGTGCCATGCATAAAATACTTCAGTAACTCCTGGCAATCTTTTTAACTTTAAAAATTTTTCAGTTACAGTTGAGGTTTAATACTATATTAATTTCAGACATTTGTACACTTATGAAGCGATTCCTTAAGAAGTGAAGTATCTATCTGTCACCATACTTAGTTATCACATGATTATTGACTATATTACCTATGTTTTGTACACTTTACATCATAGAGGTACCAGAAAGAGAAGATAGAGAACAAGAGATTGAAAACTTGTTTAAAAAAAATAGTGACTAAAAACTTCCCAAACTTGGTGAAGAAATAAGACATATAAGTCCAGGAAGCACAGGGAGTCCCAACCAAGATGAATCCAAAGCAACCCACTCCAAGATACATCATAACTAAAATGCCAAAGGTTAAAGAGAAGGAGAGAATCTTAAAAAGCAGCAAGAGAAAAGCAGTTAGATACCCTACATGGGAGCTGATTTCTCAAAGAAATTTTGCAGGTCAGAAGGGAGAGGCAAAATATTTTTGGCAATTTTTAGGTTAGTCCAAAATGCTTATAGGATTGCTAATACCAGCGTTCTGCCTAAATCTGTGGCCTTGTCAACTACTGCCCAGTCCCCACTGCCATGGCTTCAGCCATATTGAATGTTGGTGATTCCTTGTGAACAAACAATGTACTGTTCCACACTGTCCCTAAGCTTTGACAGTACTGCCCCCCCTTCCAACACAACTCCCATCTATACCTCAACCCTACCATATGTCCTCCAAAATGTGCCTTTTTAAAAAATCCCATACACAGTCCCCATTACTTACAAGTTGTTATGTTTGTATATTCCTCAACTAGACTATAAGCTCCTTTGTTCAGTGTCCCTCGCTTGACTCTGTATCTCTAGGGCTTGGCGCAAGGTATACACGTAAGAGAACTGCATTGAATAAACGATGAATGTACCAAATTTGGGTTTTTTGGTCTGAATTTATTCTGATCCCAGCTTCAAAAAACTCACTTTTAAGATGAACAGAGAGGCATCTCTAACACAAAACAGGGTCTCCATAGAGCTTCAGACCCTCATATCCAACTGCCTACTTATTGTCTTATCTTAAATCCTACAGAGATACCCTGATCTCAGAATGTACAAGACTGAAGACATTACCTGCCATGTTTTTGCTGCCCAATTTGATGTTATTCCAATGGACTTTGCATAAGTTTCCCAAGTCAGAAAAGTTGGAAGCACCAGAGATGAAATCATTCCATATTTTATCTGTGAAATATACTGATTTTGCTCCTCTCCATCTTTCTCATCATCCTACTCTCCTTCATCTCTCCTGCCAATGCCCCAGTCTGATCTAGCAAGCCACTTGTGCTTAGACTATTGCAATAGCCTTCTCATTCACTTTCTTTTATTCATTCCATTCTCCTACCCATCCACTGCCCCCACTGTAGTTAGCATGACATCTCAGAATGCAAATCTAGCAGTAATTGCCAGGCTTAAAATTCTTCACTGACCTTTTATTGATTATAGGAAAATAAAATCAAAATCCTTAATAGAGCTTCCAAGCTCTGCATGAGCTTCCCTGACTCCAACTACCTCTGCAGCCTTATCTCACTCCATTCTCATCTTTCCACTTCACTTCAATCTCATCAGCTTTATAGTTCTTCAAATGTGTTCACTGTCCGGTCTTTGCATGTATTGTTCACATCTCCTGGTCTCCAGTCTTTGTACATACTGTTTACATCACTGGGAATACTCTTCTGTTCTCTTCCACCCTCTGCTTCTTTTTCCGCTTCAGTATTAGTTCCAAAACCACTTCCTTAGGAAGGCTTCCCTGATTTCCCATACTTGTTCATGTCATTCTACTATATGTACTTAGAATATAACTTTCTTTTATTATCAATTTGTAATTATATATTTGTTCATCACTGTGATCATTTGATTATGGTAAGACTTTCCATTACATAAAACTACCGGAATTATGTCTAGCATATTCATCATTATATCCCCCATTGCTTAGCCTGGGGCCTGGAACGCAGTAGGTGCTCTGTAAATATCTGTTAATGACTGAGTGAACAGATCTAATAGGACAAGGGCCTGAAGACAGATGCTGCCAACACCAATATGTGGTGATGGACCTGAAGCTCATCTCCTTGTCAATCCTTACTACCTTTGATTTCAGATTTCCCTGACTTTAATTCTCCACCCACCCACTCACCCACACATACATCTTTAGATTAGACATTTGCTCTTCTCTTTTCTCAAGCTCTGGCTCAAAACTTTTCTGACTCAGAATCTATATTCCATCAGTTGGGGTTCTTACTGGCAAGAAGCAGAACTGACTGTGGGTGGTTAAACAGAAAACACGTTCATTAAAGGATAGCGGGTAGCTCACAGAATTATTGGATGTTTAGAGAACTGGGATTAATGCCAAATTTCCAGGAATAATCCCCAAATCATGTTCCAAAACTAGTCTGATGAAAAGAATGCTGCTCTCTCCCAGCACTGATATATTGAATGAGCTACTTTTAACACTGCAGCCTCAATACAGATACCACATGCATGCCAGGCACTTAGCTCTGTCATCACTCTCCTCCTTAGAGCCAGGGGCCTCTGCTTCCCCCACTAGCTAACAGCACTCAACATTAAGCCTCAGACTGTTCATTTCTGAACTGAAGTCTGGTCAGTGGAGAATGGTCACTTGCCTGTCTTTAGCTGCAAAGGAGGGTGGAAGTGAGTTTTCAGGCTTCCACATTGAGGAAGGGCAACCCATCGAGTGGAAAAATCCTGGAAACATAACAGGGTATTTAAAAATGCTGGGCATCCAGACAACATAACCGATGCCCACCCCTTAAATCATTGTCAACATTTTGGCATCTTGTTTAAGCTCTTTTTGGTGGTGAGGCTCAGCCAATATGCATTGCCCAATCACAGCTGAACTGACAACTCATAAGGAATTTAGCCTGCTATACTTTCTGAGATACACCAGGCCCAAAACCTGCAAGATTTTAAAACCAATTTAAACCATTCTAAAAATCTCTATTTGAGATTTTAGAATATGGCATTTCAGAGCACAAACTCTGAAATTCAATGGTACAAGTTTGAAAGCTGACCCCATCATTTACTAAAGTGCATGATTTTGGTGGACAAGTTACCAGAGGCTTTAAAGATAGGTATAATGACTTGCTGTTGTATTACCTGGTCCACATCTGGCACATAGCAGATGTTTAATAATTATTTGTTGAATAAATAAATGAATGCATGATTGCATGAATGAGGGACTTCTGTGTTAACTAAAGCAAGGTTAAGCTGTACTAATAAACCACAAAACCTGGTGGCCTAAGACAACAAAGTTTTCTTCCATGCATGTTGCTTTCTGTCCGCTAAGGGATGAACCGGACTCTGCTCTATGTCACCCTTATTCAAGGATGCAAGCAAATGGAGTGTTCAGTATCTGGGACATCATTGAGACAGGGAAAAAGAGCACAGTGAATTGTGCATTGGCTCTTGGAGCTTCTACCCAGAAGTGACATGTGTCACTTCTACTCATATTTTATTTATCAAAGCAAATTATTTGGGCACACCATTACAAGAAGGCACCAGTTCTCAAAGAGGGAGCTTGAAATACTGATAAATAGCAAATATGATGGCCTCCACTTTCCAGAATTTCAGTTTCCTTATCTATAAAATAAAGACAATAGTAGCATCTACCTTATAGGGTCATTGTGAAGACTAAATGAGACACACATAGTAAGCACCTGATATATATCTTAGGAATAGTATTGAAGCTTTAGAAAATTTGTGCAAAGCACTATGATATGAAAAACAAGTGTGAATTTCAGGAGAACCTCACCAGCACACTCAGTTTACGTCTTCATAGGGGCAAAACAGAAAGCCCAGAGATCAATGTCGGCCATGAGTCAAGGACAGGAGCCAAGTTGCTGAAACTTGAAAGTAGAATTCACAATGAATTGATGTAATACAGCCAGATATGATCCTGAAGCATCAACCTTTTTGCTTCTGTTCCTTCTTTAATTAGGACCCTTCCTTCTGTCATTCAGAACCACCACATTGCCTCAAGGAGAACTGGTATGATTACAGCAGAAATGTAAAGAGAACAACAAAATTGATGTTTAGTTTTTCTGAATCCAAAATATGTTGTTGAAGTCCACAACAATAGCTTTGATAGACATGGATTTTCATTTATCAGGAATTTTATGAAGAAATGAAAGGGTTTTTGAGAATCAAAGTGGAAGGCCCTGAGGAAAAAATGAAGGATTTAGGGTTTATGCTGTAAATACATGAGGTCAAGAAGAAAGAAAGCTGTAGGCTGATCAGTCTGTAGGGAGAAAAGATAAGGATCACCTGGCTCTGTGAGGGATATGAGAAAGGAAGAGAGTAGGGAGGCTCAAAATCGTAGGGCAGTTTGATTGGGTCAGAGAGGAGAGACCTCATAAAGAGAAGTAGAGGGCAGAGTCTATGTGATTATGAAGGCTCTCTGTGAGCAGCCAAGGGGAAGCCATGCCAAAACCTGAGGACTTCCACAGTCATTTGGGTGAGCACTATATGTCGACATACTGAGGAGCCATGTTAGTCAGTTATCTAATAGAAAGATGCCTTTAGTACGTCCAGCATTTTTGCTGAGCCCCACCCTAGTGGGCATTCTCACTTCTTGAAAAGTGGAAACATACCCTCTAAGTTACAACCTAACTTATGATTACTTTTTCTATTCACCCCACTATTTGTCTTTCTCCAAAACAAGACGATTGCACCTCTGGATCTACCACTCAAAGAAATGATTTCTGGATATTTAGTCCTTTTTCTTTTGAGCAAAGATATCTTTGGAAAATAATGAAAGATTACAAAGTAAGACACTTTGCTTGTAGGTTATTAATGCTGGTAGATAAGTAACAGCTAACACTTACTGCGCACTTACTGCGCATCAGCCTCTATTAAGCACTTTAAATGGGATATCTTACAACAATTTATCTCCATTTTATATATGAGGAAACTGAAGTCAAGAGAGCTAAATACAAACACGTAGCTAGGATGATTTGAACCCAGCAGACTGAGCTAAATATTCATAGGCTTAACCACTATACTACATTACCCCTTTATTATACATAAATAAGTTGCATTGTTTGAGAGTTTACTATAAACTAGGTACTGTGTTAATCACAGGGATAAAGAAGCCAATTGGACACAGCGTTACTACTCTGGAACCACTCCTGGTCTATCCTGCAATGGTCCATTGCTGCCACAGTCCTAAACTGTTTCTGTAATTTCTCCATGAAAAACCAAGATGCAATGGAAATAACTCTGTAAACTTCACCACCACTACATGTGGGACTGTAGGCAAGTAACTAAATCATTTAAACTGCCTATGCTTTGTTAACTGTTAGATATTTTCAGTCCTCCAATTACATGGTCCTGGGACTAGGACAGATGGACTGTGAGTCCAAGGTATCATCTATTCCAAGAAAATTCAGATGCCAACTAACATTGCTTAGAGTCTCAATTATTCAGCATGGACTCATCTGTGATAATCCAAAGAGTAACAAATCACTTCTACCAACAGTAAAAATATCTAGACTGGAACTTCTGTTCTGGTCCTGACTTCTAATTGTCGTAGAGTTCAAATTGGGGCACTGAAGTTAATCAAACACATTCCTGCTAACAATGAACTTGAGGCAATGTGAAGAAAAGTGATTCCTCTTATTCTAATGAGACCTGCTTGTAAAATTGCCCAGCACCAAATTTTACACTCAGTAAAGCTTTCCTTCTTTAAGTGTCCATCCACAAATGAGTGGATCAAGAAACTTCTTTCCCACTTTTGAAATCCTATTTCTTTGTGCCTGAACGTCTACCTGCCTCAGGCATCTCTACCTTCCTCTTCTTTGTGAGAGACAGCAGAGCACTCTGGAAAAAGAGCAGGAGCCAAGTTGGGCTCTGCCCAGTCCTAACGGATGACCTTGGGGATCAAAATAAATCTCTCTCCATCTCAGGTTCTGAATTCATCAAATGGAACCATGCCACCTGCCTCCTAGATGCTTGGGAGATTAAAAAAAATTGTACATTTCCTGCACACAGCACACGAGAAATAAAAATAAAGCACCTAGGAGAATATAATGCCTGGAATAGAGAAGGTGCAGGACATCTCATGATTTTCTGTGAATTATTTGATCTTTTCTTTTTTTCTCTTTCTTACCCCACACCTATGTTTTCTCTACAGCAAAAGGAACAAATCTTACTGAAAATCTCATGCGTATGTTGGTCCTGACAAGTACACAATATTTTGGTGGTAAAAAGCTACGCTCTTAACCCACACACCTCAAGACTTGGATTCTATATAAATCCCATTATTGTCCTCCAACATTTATTTTCAGCAGGAACATGGGCTCCAAGATTAGACTTTCCAAGTCCCAGTTCTGCCACCCACTAGCAGTGTGATCTGGGCAAGAAATTCAACTTCTCTGATTCCCAGTTTTCTCTCTGTAGGACAGGAAGAATAACATGTGTATGTCTAATTCATGGTGGTGTTGTGAAGATGAAATGAGAAGTGCTGATCAAGTGCCTATCTAGAGTAAACACTCAATAAGTGCTATTGTTTTGATTACTGTTATTATTTTGTTGTTATTGAAACCTGCACATTGAAATGATCTCCACTAACACAGAATTCAAGCTACAAAAAAACACACACAAAGTTTTGGAGATTCTATTACTTAATCTTCTGTTCAATTCCATTTATTCTTTTATATCTTCTAGCACAAACCATCCTCATCTCTTACCTTGACTCTTGCTACTAGTAGGTAGAATCCCAACCACTCTCCCTGCTTCCAGCTTCAGTCTAGCCAACCACTCTCCACGTGGCAGCCTGAGGAATCCTTCTCAAAGGGTAATCTAATCACTTTACTCTCGTGCTTAACACTCTTTATCTGCTAATGATTGCTCTTAAGATAAAATCTTGTCTTTAACACGGTTTGCAGGGTCTGAACTGATTTAAATTCAAAACTAAATTCTATCTATAACCTCAACACCACACATTACTTATCCATCCTTTATAACCTGTCTATACAGAACTATTTTACCTTCCTGCACTCTTGCCTTCAACACTCTGCATCTGCTGTTCAGTAGTGCCTTACCATTGCATTTGGTAGCACCTTCCTATCAGATTACATAACATTTCTTCTGAGTTTTCCTTGGGTTGCATGCTTCCCTAACAAATGTGAACTCACAGCCTAATGTAGTATTTCTTCTGTTAGATGATTCATCATATTGTACACTATTTGCCCATTGAACATTGAAGACCTCCCATAGAAAGCTATGAACAGGTCAGCCACATTTCCTTTGTTGTTGTTGTTGTTGTTAGGTTACAGTTGTCCCAATTTTTGCCCCTTTACTCCCCTCTACCCAACCCACCCCCCTGCTCCCACAGTAAATCCCCACACTGCTGTCCACATCCAGGGTCATTTATATCTGATCTTTGACTAGTTCCTTCCCCTGCTTTCCACCAATATCCTCCTCTCCCTTATCCCCTGGCTGCTATCAGTCTGTTCTATGTTTCCATGCCTCTGGTTCTATTTTGCTAATTAGTTTAATTTGTTCATTAAATTCCTCTTATAAATGAGATCATATGGTATTTGTCTTTCGTCGACTGGGCTTATTTCACTTAGCATAATATTCCCCAGTTCCATCCACAATGCCAAAAAGGGTAGGAGTTCCTTCTTTCTTTCAGCTGCATAGTATTCCATTGTGTAAATGTACTACAATTTTTTGATCCACTCATCTACTGATGGGCACTTAGGCTGTTTCCAGCACTTGGCTATTATAAATAGTACTGGTATGAACATAGGAGTGCATAAGTTCTTTTGAATTGGTATTTCAGTATTCTTAGAGTATATTCCTAGCAGTGGAATCACTGGGTCTCAAAGCAGTTCCATTTTTAATTTTTTGAGGAAATGCCATACTGTTTTCCACACTGGCTACACCAGTCTGCATTACTACTAGCAGTGTACCAGGTTTCCCTCTTCTCCACATCCTTGCCAGTACCTGTTATTTGCTGATTTACTAATGAATGCCATTCTGACAGGTGTGAGGTGATATCTCATTGTGGTTTTAATTTGATCTTTCTGATGGCTAGTGATATTGAGCATTTTTTCATATGTGTATGGGTCAATCTGTATATCCTCGGAGAAGTGTCTATTCAGATCCTTTGCCCATTTTTTTAATTGGATTGTTTGTTTTCCTGGCATTGAATCCTAAGATTTCTTTATATATTTTAGAAACTAAATCCTTGTCTGATGTATCATTGGCAAATAAGTCCTCCCATACAGTCAGTTCCCTTTTCATTTTGATGGGTTTTTTTGTTTATTTTTTTCTTTATTTCCCTTACCCTAGGAGAAATATCAGCAAAATATTGCTACACAGGCTATTTGATATTTTACTGCCTATGTTTTCCCATAGGATTTTCATGGTCATGACTTATATTTAAGTCCATTATCCATTTTGAGTTTATTCCAGTGTATGTTGTAAGTTGGTTGTCTAGTTTCTTTTTTTTTTTTGCATGTACCAACCCAGTTCTCCCAACACCAATTATTTAACTATATTTTATTAATTATGCTGTTACAGTTGTCCCACTCTTACCCCCCTTCTTGCCCCCCTTGCCCCCCCTTTTCCTACCCTTTAGTTTTGTCCATAGGTCATACACTTAAGTCCTTCTGCTTCTGCACTTCCTATACTATTCTTAACCTACCCCTGTCTGTTGTCTACCTCCCATTTATGCTACTTGTTCTGTGCCCCATTCCCACCCTCTCTCCCTACCATTCCCCTGTTGATATTCCTCCATACCTTATATAACTCCCTTTAACATTTCATACAATAAAGGCTGGGTGGTGATGAACTTCTTGAATTTGACCTTTTCTGAGAAGCACTTTATCTGCCCTTCCATTCTAAATGAAAACTTTGCTGGATAGAGTATTCTTGGATGTAGGTCCTTGTCTTTCATGACTTGGAATACTTCTCTCCAGTCTCTTCTTGCCTGTAAGGTCTCCTTTGAGAAATCAGCTGACAGTCTTATGGGAATTCCTTTGTAGGTAACTGTCCCTTTTTCTCTTGCTGCTTCTAGGATCCTCTCCTTATTTTTAATCTTGGGTAATGTAATTATGATGTGTCTTGGTGTGTTCCTCTTTGGGTCCAACTTCTTTGGGACTCTCTGAGCTTCCCGGGCTTCCTGAAAGTCTATTTCCTTCACCAGCTTTGGGAAATTCTCCATCATTATGTGTTCAAATAAGTTTTCAATTCCTTGGATTTCTTCTTCTCCTTCTGGCAGCCCTATGATCCGTATGTTGGGCCATTTAAAGATGTCCTGGAGGTTTCTGAGCCCCTCCTCCATTTTTTGAATTCTTGTTTCTTCATTCTTTTCTGGTTGGATGTTTTTTTCTTTCTGCTGGTCCACTCTGTTGATTTGAGTCCCAGTTTCCTTCTTATCCTTATTGGTTCCCTGCAGATTTCTCCTCATTTGTTCAAGCAATTTCGATAATTTTTCGTCGAATTCTGTAAGCATCCTTATTACTAGTGTTTTAAACTTTGCATTTGATAGGTTGTCTATCTCTTGGTCGGTTAGTTCTGGAGCTTTGATCTGTTCTTTCATTTGGGCCATTTTCCCCCCCTCGGTGTGCCTGTTACTGTAAGGAGGGTGGAGCCTTGGGGTTCACCTGGGCAGGGAAGCTCATGGTAGTTGTGCTGTGACGTAGCCTGTAGGAGCGGAACCTGAGAGCACAATGGCACCTGCTCCGCTCTCCGCACCCACACCGCCTCCCGCAAGCAATTCGAGCCCCTCTGCGCTGGCTCCGGGGTTCGCTCCGGGTTCAGTGGATGGGCTGCACAGCTCCAATCCCTCGTGGGTCTCCCCAACGAACTCTCCTATGAGGCCGGGAGTTCCTCCGGCCGCCGACTCCACCCCCACAGGTGCTCTCAATCTGCACCAATGGGTTGCGCCCTGCTTTCTCTCCCAGTTTGTCTACACACGAATGCGGACCTGCCCGGTCCACCAGTCTCAGCCCCGCTGGGTCCGGATGAGCTGGGCGCTGGCCGCGCTTTGGTCAGGCACCCCTGTCTCGGTGTGCTGCAGCCCTGCGGGAATCTCCCCTCTAACCGCAGTCCTGCCGTCTGCTCACCAGCTCGCTGCAGAGTCACCGAGCACTCTCCCTCCACCCTGCTCCTCCCGGCTCACCAGACTGGATGAATGTATCTTCTTTAATTCCTTGGTTGTCGGGCTTCCTCTCAATTTGATTTTCTGTCAGATCTGGCTGTTTTTGTTTAGGTAAATTTCTGGTTTTTTCCTTGTTTGGCTGTGCGAGGAGGCAAAGGCACGTTCACCTATGCTGCCATCTTGCCGGAAGTCCCCAACACCAATTATTGAAGAGACTACTATTACTCCATTGAATGTTTGTGCCCTCTTTGTTGAATATTAATTGACTATGGAGACATGTTTGGTTTTTTTTTTAATTTCTGGGCTCTCTATTCTATTCCATTGATCTATGTGTCTGTTCTTATGCCAGTTCCAGACTATTTTGATTACAGTGGCCTTGTAATATAGTTTGATACCAGGTATTGTGAGCCCTCTGACTTTGTTCTTCTTTCTCAAAATTGCTGAGGGTATTTGAGATCTTTTTGGTTCCGTGTAAATTTTTGAAATATTTGGTCTAGATCTTTGAAATATGCCATTGGTATTTTAATAGAAATTGTGTTGAACCTATAGATTTCTTAGGGCAGTATGAACACAGTATATGCTTCCTTTTATTGGTATCTTCTTCAGTTTCTTTTGATAGTGTTCTATATCAAGTCTTTTATCTCCTTGGTTAAATTTATTTTTAGGTACTTTATTTTTGTTGTTGCTACAGTAAATTGGATTTTTTCCACTTGTTTGTCTGATAGTTCATTATTGGTGTACAAAAATGCCATCAATTTCTGAATATTGACTTTGTAAGCTGCTATTTTGCCAAATTCACTTATTAGGTCAAGTAGTTTTTGGTGGAGACTATAGGGGTTTTTTAAATACAGTATCATGTCATCTGTGAATAATGTCAGTTTTACTTCCTCCTTCCCCAATTTGGATGCCTTTTATTTCTTTTTCTTGTCTGATCGCTGTGGCTAGAACTTCCAGTACTATGTTGAATAAGAGTGGTGAAAGCAGACACACTTGTCTTGTTTCTGATCTTAAGGGGAAAGCTTTTAGTTTTTGCCCACTGAGTATGATGTTGGCTGTAGGTCTCTCATATATGGCCTTTAGTATGTTACGGTATGCTTCCTCTATTCCCACTTTGCTGAGTGTTTTTATCATAAATGGGTGCTATACCTTAACAAATGCTTTCTCTACATCTATTGATATGATCGTGTGGTTTTTGTCCTTCATTTTTTTATGTGGTGTATTATGCTTATTGATTTGCAATATTATACCTTCCTTGAATCCCTGGGGTGAATCCCACTTGATCATGGTGTATGATCTTTTTAATGTGTTGCTGGATGAAGTTTGCAAATATTTTGTTGAGAGTATTAGCATCTATGTTCACCAGAGATACTGGCCTATAATTTTCTTTCTTTGTTGTGTCTTTACCTCATTTTAGAATTATGATGATACTGGTCTCATAAAAATGGTTTGGGAGTCTTCCCTCTTCTTGAATTTTTTGGAATAGTTTGAAAAGAATAGGAGTTAGTTCTTTTTGGATGTTTGGTAAAATTCTCCTGTGAAGCTGTCCAGTGCAGGGCTTTTGTGTGCCAGGAGTTTTAAATTACTGCTTTGATTTTGCTAGTTATTGGTTTATTCAGCCTTTCTACTTCGTCTTGATTCAGTTTCAGAAGAATGTTTCTAGAAATTTATCCATTTTGCCCAGGTTGTCCAATTTCTTGGCATGTAGTTATTGATAGTAATTTCTTACAATCCTTTGTATTCCTGTGGTATCAGTTGTAACTTCTTTCATTTCTAATTTTATTTATTTAGGTCCTATTTTTTTCATGATAAGTCTGGTTAAATATTTGTCAATTTTGTATATCTTTTCAAGAACCAGCTCCTGGATCTATCGATCCTTTGAATTATTTTTTTAGTCTCTATGTCATTTAATTCTGCTCTGACCTTGATTATTTCCTTCCTTCTACTCTCGCTGGACTTTGTTGTTGTTCTTCTAGTTCCTGTAGATGTAAAGTTAGGTTCTTTATTTGAGATTTTTCTATATTCTATTGGTAGGCCTGTGTTGCTAGGAACTTTCCTCGTTGAACTGCCTTCACTGTGTCCCATAGGTTTTGGATTGTTGTGTGTTCATTTTCATTTGTGCCCAGGAACTTTTTGATATCTTCCTTAGTCTTATTGTTAACTCATTCATTATTTAACAACATTATTTAACCACATGTTATTTGAATATTTTTGAGTTTTTTCCTTGAGGTTGGTTTCTCTTTTCAAGTCTTTATGATCCAAGAAGATGTTTGATATGATTTCAATTTTCTTGAATTTGTTGAGGTTTTTTTGTGTCCTACCATGTAGTCTATCTTTTAAAATGACCCATGCACATTTGAAAGAATGTATGTTTTGCATCTTTGGGGTGAAATGCTCTGTAAATATCAATTAAGTCCATTTGATCTAGAGTGTCACCCAATGCCACAATATCTTTGTTGATTTTTTGTTTGGATGACCTATCCATTCTTGACATTGGGGTGTTAAAATCCCCTACAATGATTGTATTGCTGTCAATTTCTCTCTTAAAGTCCTCCAAGATTTCCCTTACATATTTAGGTGATCCTATATTGGATGCATATATGTTTACAAGGTTTATATCCTCTTATTGGGCTACTCCCTTAAATATTATGTGGTGATCTTGTTTGTCTTTTGTTATTGCCTTGGTTTTGAGTCTATTTTGTCTGATATAAGTATTGCTACCCAAGCCTTTTTTTCATGTCCATTTGCTTGGAATATTTTTTTCCACCTCTTCACTTTCAGACTGTGTAGATCTTTTGTTCTGAGCTGGGTCTCTTGTAGACAGCATATAAGCAGGTAAAGTTTTCTTCATATTCAACTACCCTGTATCTTTTGAGTGGAGCATTTAATCCTTTTACATTTAAGATTATTATTAATAGGTATGTACTCATTGCCATTTTTCCCTTTGTACCTGTCCTCTCTGTCTCTCTCTCCCTCCCTCCCTCCCTCCTTCCCTCCCTCCCTCTTAATTTTCTTAAGGAGGTCCCTTTAGCATCTGTTACAATGCTGGTTTGGTAGAGATGTACTCTTTTATCCTTTTGTGTTCTGGGAAGCTCCTTATTTCAACTTTCATTTTAAGTAAGAGCCTTGCTGGGTCAGTAGTCTTGGTTGTAGGCCTTTACTTTTCAATACTTAGAATATTTCATGCCATTCCCTGTGGTTTGTAGTGTTTCTGTTGAGAAACCAGCTGATAGCCTTATCTGAGATCCTTTATATGTTACTAGCTGTTTCTCCCTTGCTGCTTTTATGATTCTCTTTGTCTTTAAATTTTGCCATTTTCTTTATGATGTGTCTTGGAGTGGGCCTTTTTGGATCATCTTTATTGGGACCCTCTGTGCTTTTAGGATTTGCATGACTTTTTCCTTCACCATGATAGGGAAGTTTTCTGTCATTACTTTTTCAAACAGGTTTTCTAACTCTTGATCCTTTTCTTCTCCTTCTGGTATTCCTGATGAGATTATTGTTACATTTCATGCTGTCTTGCAGCTCCCTTAAACTATCTTCACTCTTTTTTAGTCTTTTTTCGTTTTGTTGCTTTGGATGTTTTTTTCTTCCTTGTCATACAGCTCACTGATTCAATCCTCTGCTTCATCTAGCCTGCTTTTAATTACTTTTATTGTATTGTTAATTTCAGATATTGTATTCTTCATTTCCTCCTGGTTTTTGTTCACAGTTTCTATGTCCTTTTTCATGCTGATGTAGTTCCCTCTAAGTTCCCTATAGCCCCATAAAGTTCCTTGTAGCTCTCACTGAGTTCCCTGAGCATCCTTATAACTATTCTTTTGAACTCTATGTCTGATAGTTTGCTTGCCTCAATTTCCTTTAGCACTCTTTCTGTGGATTCCTCCTTTCCACTCAGTTGGGGGTTATTTCTTTGTCTCCTCATTTTAGGTGACTCTTTTTGTTTGTTTCTGCATTTTAGATTGATCTGCTTTAAGTTCCTGTTTCATGGGGTGGCCTTCTGTGGTAGGAGACCTGTGGGACTCAGTGGTGCAGCCTACTCTATCTCCTGAGTTGGATGCTCTTAGGATGCCCTTTATGCCATTTATATGGACTCTCTTTTAGTAACTGGGTTTTGGTTGTTTTGGGGTTGTTCTTTTTTTGGTTCTTCCCTCCAGCTGGCTGACTGAGAGTCACATCATCCACCATGCCTTTTTATGCTGTTGTACAGGTGCAGACTGTGTAAAGCATCCTCTGTACTCCTTGGCTTTAAAAATTCACATCATCTGGGATTCTGTTGATGTTCAGGTCACTTGTGAGGGGATCAGCTGAAAATCCATGGCGGGGGCACAAGCAAGTGACTCAGCTTCCACCTACTTGGCCACCATATTCTCTCCTCCCATCAGCCACATTTCTCAACTGGGAGAGGGGTTGGAAGAGACCACCTGGGCTGCAGTAGTTGAGGTAGGGAGCCCTTAATACTAATAGAAATATGTCCTTTTCTTTAAGACGGTCACCAAATAATGGTGTGGATTACTGCTCACTCATCTCACGATATGTGACACATGGTAGGTGCTCAACAAATATTTGTTAAATGAATGATTAAATAAATGCTAGTATATTCATGTACACTGTTGGCTTGTAATTTGTGATTACAAAGAGTTGGTGTAATGCCTCTCCCTCCTGTAGATTTTTCAATTCTGGCTTGAGAGGGCAGAATAATCTTGTCTTAACCATGAGATTTCTATTAAATATGTAAAATACATGAAACATGCTCTGTTTAAAAGAATCATGAATTTTTTATAAAAAGGCCCTTTAATATAAAAATAGGATAAATGCCTGTCTTCAATACTGATACTCCAAATTGTGATTATTTGAAAATAAATTCAATAAAAATGTCTCATGAAGTAGATGATCATACAAATTATTACAGTACCAGAATCCCTGTAATAATAAATAAAATGCATGTAATTAAAATATCATTAAAATGATAGATTTATAAAAACTGTTATCTGGTTTATCTAAACTGAGATCCTGTCTCAAAAAGTTTTTATAATTTTCCTCAATATATACCATATATTCAGGTTGTGACTACTAATAACTTTTAAGAAATCTATTTTACTATAATAATTTTATTCACTGTAATTTCCTTAGAAACAGGCTGCTCTTTTTTTCTTTTAAAAACTATTAAAATGTCATTCACATCACATTCTAGATGGGAATCCAGCTATTCCCAATAGCTATTCAAAAAACATAATCACCATAATTACTGTTGACATCTAATTAACATTCAGCTTCCTTTCTACAGCATCTACAGCTGGACCAACCATCTATTTCAGGATGAAAACTAATGCTCTGCCACCTTTTCTTCAAAAATTAAAGAAACCAGTATGCTAAACACCTGGGCTCAGTGTTTTTGTTCTCTTTGTAAATGATGATTGGAGGTAGAACATCTACTACGAACACTCCTCTAAAGAGTATCAACTGAGAAGTTGGACCTGGTCACAAGAAATTAAATCCATCCTATGGTTTATAGGATCACATTTGTTAATCTCCAGTTTAAGAACTGTGGTCAATTAAGGATCAGTCCCAGAGTTTGCGCATGTCTGATCTTTTGATGAGCTCTTCCCTGATCTGGCTTCTTTCTATCTGACTTACTTCAACACTCTCCCCACCCTCTTCTTTGTACACTTTGTATAATACATCCTGGACTCCTTCTAGCTTCCTGAACTCATGTTCTCTTTCACCTCTGGGACATTAACTATGTTATACCTCTGTCTTTCTTCATTAGTGTAATGGATAGGGGCATTGGCTCTGATACCAGGACATCTTATTTCATACCTGGGCTGTCCATATTATGTACAATATGACCTTGAGCAAGTTAGCTTAGCCTCTGGGTAGCTGTGTTTTCCCATTTGTTAAATAGTAATGGTAATGTTGTTAAATAGTGATGCAACAATGTACTCACTTCATGTGGTACATTTGGTTGCTTCTCCTGGCCAGAGATCTCTGGTCTCATATTTGAGGCCACTTTTTTCTAGAAAACCTTCCTTCATGTTCTGGGATAGTTTAGGTCACCATGCTGAGTGCTCCCACAGCCCCATGTACTTCCACATTTGCGTTACTGTTACAGCTGTAATGATTATGTCAAGCACACCATGTTTTATTCATTTCTGCAACAAATATTCCTTGAGCTGCCATTACAAAAATGAATGAAAAGGATTATATCCTTGCTCTGGTTGGGCTCATACTCTGTTGAGGGTCTGGAGATAAAAAATAAGCATGTGCTCAAATTAAGAATACAAATCCAGAGCTTAATTACTGTGAAGAAAATGTAACAGTATAATGGGATAAGCATGATTGAGGGGACACACTGTCTTCAGTTGGGCAGTCTCTGAAATAGCTACTGTTGAACCAAGCCCTGTTTGATTTAAAAAGAGACTAGCCATACCCAGATCTGAAGGAAGACAGCTCCTGGAAGAGTGCATGGCTAGAACAGAGGCTTAAAGGTGGGACTGAACTCAGCCTGTGGCTGGATTTGTTCCCCCTTCTTCAGTGAGTGCACAATCCATAACCCCACCTGCTTCCGCTGTCTCACAGTTACAATTGGAAAGTGTCTCCCCAGGTAGGGCCACAAATAAGCTGGCCCTTTTTCTCATTGAGGTTTCCCACAAAGAGGAGTGATAATGTACATAAAATGGTAAAAGGACATAATTTCTAGAATCCTTCAAGGTTCTCATTATCATGCTTACTGAGTTATAAAATACTACCTTATTTTTTAGAGAGAAACTGGAATTCATGTTGGATTTCTACTCCGTTATTTTTATCATCTAGAGCAATGGTTATCAACTGGGTAATTCTAAACCATCCCCACCCCCCACATTGGGGAATTTGACAATGTCTGGAGACATATTATTGTCACAGACATTGGTATCTGGTACCTAGAGAGTAAGATGCTGCTAAATATCCCACAATGCATAGGATAGCTCCTTATGACAAAGAACTATCCAGCCCTAAATGCCAAGATGACCTGATCTAGAAAGTGGTCTTTTTCCAACCCCTCTCTCAGCTTCTGACTCCATCATCAACAGGGATGGCAGGTGCCCCTTCTTCTGCCATAGTGTTCTTCCTTTGTGAGAAGATAAGCTTGAATAAATGAAATTAAGGAAGAAAAGCAGGAACCTCTTTGTTTCTAAGGAGCAATGTTTGTCTCTAAGGATCAGTGAATAGGAGAATGCTTTGCTCTTTAGGTGCCCCCTTGCCAAGGACACTGCTTTCCTTCATTTCCTGCTGGCCGAGAATTCCTCAACTTTCAGAGACTAGCCCTAGGAAGAGCAAGTCAGGCTCACCCTGCACTACAGCTCTGACCCACTGGTAGGAAATGTTTGCAGCATCATTTTCATTTCCATAAGGTTTCCCAAGGCTATCTCCAGACTCTGCAAGAAAATCAAGTCAACAAGTGATGTCCACATGAACATAGACATAGCATTAGGTATGTGCTGTCCTTTGTAACAGAACAGCTTTTGTTCTGTCATTAACCTGTACCACAGTTTGTCTTCTCCTCTGGGCTAGATGCATGACTCTCTAAAAGTTTTCAGTTAGTGATACTCAAAATTTGCTTTTCATAGACAAACTGGCTAAATAGTACTCAAATAACAATGCTTCATTGCATTTTTTCCCTACCCTCTTGCTATTTATCTTTAGGCCAGTTCACCTGCAACATGGTGGGAGGTAGTGAGATCTGACTACCCATGGCTGGTGATTGGGGTAGAGCTTCCTGATCTCACCATGATACAGTTCTACTGGGCAGTAAACATTATGAGCATCGTCATCCTTTTCTTCTTATTTCTCATTGACAATGACTATTGCATGCTCTTAACTGAATGGCTCTCATCAAGCATTTGATCTGTGGCCAGTCTGTTGACTGCACACCTGCAAGCTGCTCATCAGCAAACTCAATTATCTTCTTTGGTGCTTGCTTTGCTATTTTACTTGTAGCTCTCTTCACATATTTCCTCATAATACCTTTATGAGTACATGAATTCCATCTCTCTCTTCATTTATCCACCTGCATTTTAGGTTTCAAAGCACTATGGATTCTATAAACTTCTGCCTTTCAAACTGGAGTCTTTTTAGGCACCATCAGAATTAAACCTTTTGTGGGTACTACATCTGGTTTCTGTACCTCCACCTTGTCTCTGTCATTGGTTACTCTACTGCCAATTTTGCTCTCCTTCTAGACAATCTCAGAGTCTCTTCCATCATACATATTAAGCCATTCTGTCTTACTCTCACTCTTTCACACATTGGCCCTAGTTCTTTCCCTTGGGTCATACCAAATGAGTTTAAGCCCACTTTATATGACATTTTAAGTGGATATTTTTTCTTTTTGTGTTTATTTTATTTTGATTTTTTTATTACTCTTATTCCACTTCCCATAGCATTTTATTTGGGGAAATTACTCAAATATGTTATTGGGGGCAATTACATTATTTTTTTTGGCAGGGAAACTATCTTTTCTCCATTTAATCAATTCAAGTGATCACTTAATTTAGTGCCTGCCTGTAGTGGTTTTTAAATATGACCACACATTCTCTCACACTCTTACTTTTGAATGCTAGACCCTAATTCTCCTCCTCTTAAGTGTGAGCAAAATTTAGTGATTCTCTTCAAATGAATAGAAGGTTGCAACAGTGATAGTGTATGTCTTCCCAGGATATCTCATAAAAGGCACTGGAGCTTCTTCCTTGATCTCTCCCTTAGGAAATTTCTTGCTGTGGTGCTGCGGGGGATGCCAGCTGCCATGTCATGAGGGTACACAAGCAGCCTGATGGAGAAGCCCATGTGGCAATGAAATGAGGTGTTCAGCCAACAGACAGTTCCTACTTGCTATCCAGTTCCTATAAGCCATTTGGAAATGAATTACCCAGCCCTTCAGGTAATCACAACTCTGGCTGACACCTTGACTGTGGCCTCATGTGAAACCCCAAGGCAGAACTTCTCAGCTAAGCTGCTTTCTGAATTCCTGACCCACAGAAACTGTGAGACATAAATACAAGGTAGGGCAATAGTAGGTTTAAAGTTGTTCCTATGGAAAATAATACAATAATTAATAAATAATAATACAAGAATAAACTCCGTGTTTCTTCTACTCACAACTGTAAACCTACTTTTGCTGAACCCTCTACTATTATTTTAAGCCTTTAATTTTTAAAAATATTTTATTTATTTATTTCTAGAGAGAGGGGTAAGGAAGGAGAAAGAGAGGGAGAGAGAAACTTCAATGTGTAGTTGTCTCTTGTATACCCCCTACTGGGGACACAGCCCTCAACCCAGGCATGTGCCCTGACTGGGAACTGAACCAGTGACACTTTGGTTTGCAGGTCAGGGCTCAGTCCACTGAGCCACACCAGCCAGGACTTAAGACTTTAATTTTTAGGGTAATTTGTTATGCAGCAATAGATGACTAATACACTGTATCTCTCTAAGAAAAACAAGCTATTATTGTGTAAGAGCCCCCAAGATCTTATTCATATTTAAATATTAGCATTCCTTTTGTCATACATCTACTGCTCAGTTGGAATGACTCTGATAATCTTAGCTGAGCTCACTCATTCTTCTACAGAAATGAGTTGAGGGTGGGTTCAGCTTCATGTGACTCATTTCCATTGAACAACAGAGTAGCTTAGGCATTTTCTTTTCATGAAAATGGCAGAAACACAAAAGAACTAGCAAACATATGAGAAACCTTTTAAGGCCCAGACTAAGAACTGACACACTTTCACTTCTACCTCAATTGGCCCAAGCAAATTACATAGTTGAATACAAAGTCAAGATGCAATATATATATGATTAGATGTAGACATAGATAGATATAAACTTTAGTGAGAAGAATTACGAAGTCACACAGCAGAGACTGGGTGTATAATTCTGTTACTTGGGAGGTGGTGAAGGATTGGCAAGATAATCTAGTCCACCACAGCTAGATCTTTTTTACTCCACAATGCAGCGGGCTTTGTACTAAGCTCATCCATTCACATGGTTTCCTCCAGAGCTCTGAATTTCTAGCTGAATGGTGCTAGGTTGGAGAAAATGTCTCCATAGCTTTGTATCTCATTCTGGCTGATGGTCCTGACAAAACTTCTCTTGCCATGAGAGTGGTCACATGATTTTGTTTCCTAGCCTGACAAGAAGTGTCTTAGTTTCTTCCTTGCTTCCCAGTTTGGGTCTCGAGGCCCTTCAAACATTCCTCATAGACTGTGGTTTTCATTCCCTCCTCACTTAGTAGCTATCATCTAACAGTGTACTCTGAAAGTATACTCTAAAGTGATCAGATTCAAATACATTTCCTCATGTGTGTTTGAAGTAGCAGAAAGGAAAGAGATCCTATCTCTCTGTGATAGAGAGCAGGTTTCTCTTAATGGAGGCTAAGATTCCATTTGTGTTTACTACTAACTCAAAATCTGTTTTTAAGGCACTTCTTCTAAGACACCAAACTCAGACTTCATTGATGAAGTCACTTTGTCAGCTTTGGAACTGCACAGTACTTCTTTATTTGGGAGTTAAATTCATTTAAAGAAAATGAGCAATCAGATTTGGGGTGCGTCATATTCCCAAAAGCAAAGTGGTCACTTGATTATTTTCTTTCCCAGGTTTTTCTAAGAAAACTTTCACCTCTCTTCTTCATCACATCATCTCAGGAGAGTGAAAAACTCCTCCCTTCTCTACCCATCTCTAAGATTAACTGCAGATTCTGTTTCCATTATGTTAGGAGTATGCCACATACTCCCAAATAATTTCTTGACTGAAGCTATCTGAAAGCCTATCTCAATGTCACTTTTTTTTTTAATTTTTATTTATTTTTAGAGAGAGGGGAAGGGAGGGAGAGAGGCAGAGAAACAGCAATGTATGGTTGCCTCTCACATGGCCCTCATGGGGACCTGGCCCACAACCCAGGCATGTGCCCTGACTGGGAATCGAACCGGGACACTCTGGTTCCCAGCCTGCGCTCAATCCACTGAGCTACACCAATCAATGTCACTTTTTATTTTCTTCAAAGGCAACTCTTGGGACACAGAAGAAAATTAATACCTCTTGCACATTTTTCATGGGCTATTATCATATTCATAGGAAACTATCATCTTCCTCAAGATGAGAAAGAATTTTTGTAAAAAGATCACTCTTCAAAGTCATACAGCTAGTCAGTGACAGAACGTGGATTGAAAACCAAGTCTACCTAACTCCCCAGTTGATGGTCTCTTTTTTCTACTACAAGCTAGATGACCTAGTACTAACCCAGCTTCTCATACCATAGAGCTTCAGAACAATTACAGAATTGCTGAAAGCAGTGATTTTGTAACTGTGATCCTTGGGGCCCAAGTGTTCTTTAAAGGTACCTAAGAAGCATCTAGAAAGATGAGAATGGAGAAGGGGTTGGGAGTAGAGGAATGGAAGGGGAGAAATAAGTGAAATGGATGCCAAGTAGTTAGTGTTTTGAGCTCCACAGTTCTACCTTAACCAGAGTAGCTTGATTTCTCTGTTTTATACATCAGAGTTTCAACTAAGATTTTTTAAAGGGCTCTACTGCATTGAGAAGTTTAAAAACTAGCAATTTGAATTTATCCTCTCATTTTCTAGACCTGTGATTCTGGAGACAGGGTAGGCGGTTGGCTCCAGGTCTTAGTAAGTAGCAGTGCCAAGACTCCTATTCCAGCTACCTGGTCACCCCAGAAGGCCCTTTCTCTTCTCTCCCTCCCTTTGAGCCATCCAGAATTAACCCACCCCACCATATTTTCAACACCAATGTCCTAAGGCTTCAGACTGCTCCCCTTATTCTAGTACTAGAGAAGCCTGAAATTATAGCAGAGAGCTCCCACAGGAAGTAAAACAAAATAAAGCACAGGTATGAAATAAAGCACAGGTATGAAATCTTTAAGCTTACCTTTTTGTCAGATTTTGAGTATTGATGGTCCCTGAGCTGGACAGAGAACTCAGCCCTTCATGACACATCTGTTCAAACTGAAGATCTAACAGCCCAGAGACTTACCCAGGAGTGTTATTGACATGTTAAGAAAAAAGTATGTGGCCAATCTGAGAACTGAAGATGTTGGCTGAAAAGGGGGTGACACCTGAACTAATGGAGTTTCTGAAGGAGATACTGAAGAGATACTGATTTAGATGTCTTGGGAAGGAGTGATTGAAAACTTCTCCCTCTAGATATGGGATATTGACTTTCCAAGAGTTGGTCTATCATTTTATTCCTCAAGTGTTGCTTCTATAAACTTTGTTTTTTCAGAAAGGGAGCTCTCAAAGTTTTATTTTTAGGCTAACATCTTTTCTTAGAAACAAGATTTTGAGGAGCCTCATGATATGATTTATCACTGAATTGAAGGGCAATTAGAAAGTTCTTTCATAGGGCCTTCTAGCTCCAGGATTCATCAGTTGTGGAGCTGACATCATATTGTACAAGGGACTGCCCAGCATGCAGGGAGGGAAGGATGCAACCAGCAATAGCTGGTCCTGTCTTCAGTTGAAGGCAAATGGTTGGCCATGCCCATGTGGTTATTATTTATTAGGTGATGGCTATCCTTATTAGACTGATTAGTATGGACCAGGAACTATTATAATGCTTTACATGCTTTCTACTCATTTAATCCTCACCAGTGATGAGAAAATTGAGGTAAAGAGAGATTATAACAGAGAGCTGGACTTTACATAGATACAATACACTTCTGGGGTTTTATTTCAAGTTGTAAAACAGAAATGATGCCCATCTTTACAATTAACAAAAAGAAGTTTTTTTAAAAAAAATCTCAACAGATGATTTTGTACCTACTAAATAAGGAAAAAAGAAGAAAAAGAGAAAATATAAAGTATAACACCCCATGTAGCTAAAGGTATAGTGATAAGGCTACATACACTGAAAAAGTTAATGTATACATTAAACATGCAATACTTCTTATATGTTGTTGCTAGTTATTACTATTTTTACTTCACATGTGAAAAGGCAGCACTCATGAGATGTGTAACCTCAGGTAAATTGCTTCGTTAGCCTCTCTGATTCTCTGATTCTCACCATCTCCACCTGGGAATAGGCATAATCATTATACTTGATGCACAGGGTTGTTGTGAGATTCACATAAGATAATATGTGTAAAGTGCTCAGCACAGTGCCAGGCACACAATAACCACTCCACAAACAGAAGCTAGCCATTTTGTTACTGTTATTATTACTGGGGCACATATTTTGCCAGTAGCACTGAAAACGTGTGCCACCCTTCTGGAAAAACACTAGAATCAATTCACATAATCAGAGTCATAAAGAGGTTTATTTATACTTTTGGGAATTTATTATAAGAAAATAGTTCAACAGAGTCAAGAAGCAATGTGCAAATTGCCTTTGGCAACATTTACTCCAATAATTCTGTGGTTTAGGCAAAGAAGGGTGGCCATCTATCAACTCTCCGAATCACATGAAAACTAGAACCAGAAACCAGCACCCAGTGTGATTTTTCCCCCTCCAACATCAACACTGTTTGATAATCTGTGGTCAGGCCCTCCAACAAGTTGATTTAGAACCTTTAAGTCTATTATTACCTACCATGTGGGTTATAATAGTGCACTGCTTCTCATACTGAGGAATAGACTAGTAGATACATATTTTTTGACAGATGTGCCTATTTATACTGATGATTTTTATTAGATAAATAGTCCCCATAAATATGAGATAATTGAAAACTTCATCAGATGGTAATATTCAGAATAGTTTTAGTGGGTTTTAGTTATAGTAATATGGGTTTTCAGTTAAAAAATTGTTTAAAGCATGATTTCTTAAGGCATTTTTGTTTCTTTGAACATATTCCTATTTTTTCAGAGCTAAAACTCTGGAGAAGTGATTCTGAACAGAATGAGACTTGGTGTTTCAGCTTATTTGGTTTTACGAGGTCTATCTGGAAGAAGTCCAGCCATTGTTAATATAACAAGATGTTTTGCATGATATCAGTATAGTCTGGCAGCCAAGGAGAGTGGACTGGAATGCACATGTGTGAACAATGATGACTTCACTGTACTAGTCAGTGGCGGCAGTAGATGCCATTGAGTGAGCATGTGTACTGTGTGGCTGTCACATTAAAAATGACTGAGTGAGTAGAGCTACGAAACTGCATCAAATTCTGTGTTAAGCTTGAACATTCCTCCATGGAAAGTATTTGGATGATTCAAAAGGCCACAGCTATGGGCAACTGGTGATTGACAGCTTCATCACAACAACACGTCTGTCATTCACACATCACATCTCAGGCAGAGTTTTGTTGGCAAAACATCAAATCACCCAGGTGACTCAGCCCCACTACACCCCAGATTTGGTGCCCTGTAACTTCTGGCTTTTCTCAAAACTAAAATCACCTTTGGAAGGGAAGAGATATCAGGCCATCGATGAGATTTAGGAAAATACAACAGGACAGCTGATGATGAGTGGGGGAGCTGTGTGAAGTCCAAACGTGCCTGCTTTTAAGGGAACTGAGGTAACACTGTTCTATGTACAATGTTTCTTGTATCTTCTTAAGTAAATGTCTCTCTTTTTCATATTACGTGGCTGAAATACTTTCTAGACAGACTTCATATCTTGGCAGTGTGGCCCATGGCCATTTAACATACTTACTACCCAGGGAAATTTGGGGGCATTTTATCTGTGGAAGAAAGCTGAATGGCTTCTTTGATCCAGAAAGGTTAAGAATGATTTGCTTTAAAGGTAAAAGATTTTACTATGATATAGAAAAAATTGTAAATGCAATTGCCCAACTTTTAAGAAAGCAAGAATAAAAAATACACTTAGAATCTTATTTAATGTTGTCTTCAGGGACCAAACCAGGAGATCCTCAATGTAAACACTATTTTTCTATTAATAATCCAGAGTTAATAAGAACAGAATGAAAACAAGATTTTATTAATACCAAATTCTGAGTTAGAGTGAATAGAGTTAAAGCTGGACTTCAGCATCGAATTTTTCAAAAAGGAAGACTGAGTAGAAAATAGGTTTACAAAATGTGCTATAGTTAAGAAAATGTAGGCTAAAAGTTTAAGAGTTTTGTTCAAAGTCACAAAGCTAAGAAAAGGGATAAACTAAGATTTGAATTTAGGTCTGTCTGATTCCAAAGCTCATGCAATCGCTGAGCAAATATTTATTTTGTACTTACTATGTGTTAGTGGTATGATCAGGTGAAAAATATTGGCTAAGATTAAACACAGCCCTAACCTTGGGGAAATTACATTCTAACATAAGAAGTAGATATAAAAATAATTATTAGGCAAATAACTATTTAGCATTATTTCAGATGCAATGAAGGGAAAGCACACTGTGACATGACAAGGGACCTGATCTGGGGTCAGACTTGATCTGATCTGGGACGTCAAAGATCTCCCTGAGGAGGAGACTGGGATATAACACTTGTAATAACATTGGGACATGAAGGATGAGAAGAAATTATCTACACTATATTCTAGTTCTCCAAATTCTGTTTATATATATAAATATATATTTATTTATTTAAACATGTGTTAAAATTATAACTGCTTAGAAAATGTTTTACATATATATCAGACAAAAAGTTATCAGCCATAATATGTAAAGAACTTCTACATCAATATGAAAAAGTTTAGTAGACAAATAAACAAAGGTTATTAACAGAAAATCCCTCAACAGGAGGAGACAACAAAATATCATTTATTATTCATTAAAATAGTAAACATGAAGGAGTTTGGTAATAGTTCCATGATAATGTGGGGAAACCGTCACTCTCTAAGACTAGTGAAAGAAATAAACATAAAATGTGCATCCACTTTGGAGACTCATATACTCTGTGACCCAATGATTATACTTTTTAGTATTTATATTAGAAAACACTCAGAAACATGCACAAGAAGGCATACATGAGATTATTTGTTTTAGCATTATTTATAATATGGGGAAAAAAGAAAAGAAACCAGATATTCACCATTAGAGTGATAGGTAAAATATATTTTAGGGTATTTGATCCTGTTCAACATCACGTATTTTTCCAATGAGTGATGTAGATGTGTATATAACTAATAAATATCCAAGACATATTTTTAGTAATTTATGGCTGAGTCCAAAATGAAGAATCATCAACATAGAATTTTATCATTTATGCTAAAGACTCTCAACCACATCATTTAGCTTTCTAGGGCCATATGCATTTACAGAAAAGCATAAAAAATGTATGAAGAACCACAATATACTTACTACAATGTTTGCCTCTGAGGAAGGAGGGCAGATGGAAATTGAGGTGTGAGTCAAGAAAAACTGGAGATTTACCTGTTGATACTTTAGTACATTTTTTCCCATATAAATGGAAAAATGAAATTTGTTCCTACATAATGAAAAATGGCATTTCTTGTGGCAATTCTTTCCACATGCGTGTAAACACGCAGTTCCGGAATTTATGCGTTTTGAGCGCAGCTCTGTGTGATTCCCATGTGGACAAGTGTGGATCATGTCTGTGGAATAGGAATTCTCTAATAGGAATTTGGCAAAAAATGTATCTTAAGAGATTCTGGCTTGCTGAGTCCTGTTTAATGTATACCCTGGTCCTGTCTGCCACTGGACCTGAATTTACATCCTAATGCTCTGTTAATGAGTAAACCTACTCCTGTTCTGCATAATCCCATGAATAATCAATCCAATGTAAATGTGTCCTAAAACTTTAATAAAAACCCCGGCTAAGCTACCCACGAGGCCTTTTCCCAAGATGGAGGAATTGGTCCCGTGGCTCCGGACTCTCTTCTCCCCACGTGTCTCGGTATGAGATTCTTTTACGCATTGGGTTGCAGTCACCCACAGGTTTCGCTGGGACGAAATCCCCATGACAATTTCTGGCATGTAATTCATTCACAAATAAAAGCTAATAAAAATAAAAATAAAATGTTGCTTACTAAGTGACAGCATTGCCCAATAAGATAATGGAGATCTAGTTAGTTCATCACACTTCCCAGAAAAAGAAGAGTTTCTACTTGCATTGGATATTTTGGCTGAACCATCAGGCACCTGAGGTTTAAGTGAATTCCTGGGATGATAACAATAATACCACTTTCCATTTGTTCAGCTCTTTGCAGTTTTCAAAGCACTTTTCCCACACATTATTCCCCTCAATTCTTACAACAGCTTTATGAGAATGCATCTCTATTCCCCAAAGATGCCTAAGAGCACAGGAAATGTAACAGATTTCCAAGAGTCCACAAACAGGCATACACAGACACAAATGCTGTTTCCTCAAGAATCATAAATAGCTTTATTGTAGGGGTCCTTTTGTGTATGCAGTCATCCCTCTGGTTGGGCAAATTTCTGGTGGAATGGAAAATGGTAGTTTGGAGAGTTTATGTGCAATGATGTAACCTGAGAATCTATTTGATTTTTGCTTCTGAAACCAGACAGCACTATCACTTCTGAAAACCTGACCCTTTCTGCCTGGAATTAAGCAATCTAATATTCCACTTTGAGTACACTAATGTGAAACCTTGAAAAAGGTGGAACATGTGGTACCATTTCTGGGACTCATTCTCATGTCTCCTCTTCTTTATGGTAAATTTACCATTATTCAAATATTAATTATTGATAGTGAATTTTAGTTGGGCAATAGAGTTGCTAGTCCTAAGGAAGTTGGAAATTACTTATAACGTGAGCTCATACTTAGAAGACTCTGCTCACTGCTCATGACTGATAAGAGGCAGCAGAGCTTAGGAAAGGGCAATGGCCATGGCCAACAAGGACCAATGTGCCAGAGTCAGGCACACCAGAATTATTATTTTGCCTCTGCTATTTACTAGTCACAAGATTTGGGGTATGTAAATCTACTTCCATAAGTTTCAGTTTCTTCATCTGTAAAATGGGGTTAGCATAACATCTGAAAAAGCAGACTCTGAACCCATTCATCCTGGTTCATATCTCAGCTCTACCACTATCTTCCTATATGATAGTGGACAGGTTACTTAAACTTTCTTTGCCTTACTTTTCTCATCTGTATGAGAGGTAATAATTGTGCCACCATATAGGGTTGTTGAGAGAATTAAATGAGGTAATATGTATGTCATATATTCAAGGGAAGACCCCCCAAAAAACAGAATTATCTTCTAGAGGGTGGGCCCCTTGTAGTACAGGTTTCTTCTGCTAGGTGAGTGTTCTATGAACACATCTGTATGCATGTACCAGCTGGCATTATTGTGAGAGGCTGCTTTTGGCTTAAATTAATTTTTTTGAAGACTCTTTCAACATGTTTGCCCATTTCAGGTTGGGTAATTTACAAGTGTTCCTTCCCACAGCAGGCTGAGTGTCCAGCAGTTTTTGATGAAAATGGCATGACCCCTGTGCTCCACCCTCCCTATTCATCTGAACTCGCTCCAAGAGACTTTTTTTGTTGTTGTTTCCCCAGATGAAAAAAGCCCTCAAAGGGAAAGGTTTTGCTGATGTGGAAGAGGTAAAACAAAAAATGACAGAAGCACTAAAAGGCATCAAAATCAATGAGTTAAAAAACTGTTTTGAGCAGTGGAAGAAACGTCTCAATAAGTGTATTGCATCAAATGGAAAAGGTGACTGATGTTTAAACATGTAAGAATAAATACACAATTTCTATAAATATATTTTGGCTTTTTGGATCTCCCCTCATACATAGCATGTATGTCTCACACACAAATTCTAATAAGTGTTAGCAACTATTACTAATGTCTTACTATAGTACGCAGCTTATACTAAGTACTCAGTAAATGGCAGTAGATGTTAATGGTGCTATTGATAACTCCCAGGGAGGGACACAGAAAGATTCATGGAACTCCATCAGACTATTTTCAAGCCCAGCTAGAGCTCTGATAGAGAGAATTCTAGGAAGAAACATCCTCAATGTTTTTCTCCATATGTTAAGCAAAACCTTCTTTTCAGAAGTGGTTTGTGATGAAAACCAGTATATTTTATTTTAATGATATAATCCGTTCAAAATCTATGTAAGACTAACTATGGCCTAGCACTCTCCTTGACACTGGGTATATGATGAGGAACATAGTCGATATTACCCCCAGTTTTATGGGGCTGGCAGTCTAAGGAGAGACACAAAATGCCAGGGCAGAGGGCTCTGAATGAGTACAATGAGTGATAGCAGCATGAGGAAGCCCAGGGAGCAGAGAGAATTTCCAAGGAGGATGAGTCTTGACTGAGTAGCCAGGAGAAGTTAGAGATGAATATTCCAGGCAGAGGGAATATTTTGGAAGAAAGCTCAGGGAGAGGTGCATTTTTAAAAGTTAAAAAATATAATTAGGCTGAAGCCAGAGCTTCCCTGGGAATGAATGGTGAAGAGATGATGAATCTGAGGTATAGGGCACTAAATCTTTCTGCATAAGCTCCCAAAACAGGATACATGCCCAGGTTTGTCTGAATGTAGGCTGCTCCATTTCCTCTCACATGTGGTTTTGACACTTATATCCCCCACAATGGCACATGTCCTCAGGAAGCAGTCAGCAGTGGCACCATATCCTGTTTTAGGAATCAGCCCAGGTCCCTTTCTTTTAGATATACAGTGTCCTTTATCTCTAACCTTTCAGTTACTTACATCAAAACCCATCATACTTGAATTTCACAGTCATTCATCCTTTCCCAGGTACCATTCGGAAGATGTATTCTTGCCTCTCTGATTTGCTATATGTATCCTCAAGAGAAATGCTTGACTGGAATTCTATCTACTTCTGTTTAATCTTTGTATCAAAATTCAAAATTAGGCTACAAAACACATTTGTTTATCATGATCTTTAGAAAGGACAATTTCCCTGTTGCCAGTTAGTATGCAGTATAAAAAATGCTGAGATATCCCAAGCTTTCTCACATCTAAGTCATGGCTAAGACAATATTAAATATCCCATAAACTGGACCAAAGTGCTTGGTCCAATTTAAAGGTTTTCATAGGTTCCTAATTGAAAGTGAAATAATAACTTGCAAATATGCTAGTATAGAGCCCAGAGTGTGTTTGCTATTAACTAGAATGATAGTTCTTATTAGGGAGCACCTCCTACATTTCCAAGAGCTTTTATATGCTAATATATTAACAATTATCCTTGTACCAATCCTGCCAAGTCAGAATCATCAGCCCCATTTTATATATGAGCAGTGAGGAAAAGAGAACAAAAGTAACGTGAAACAAAAGAGGCAAAGGCAGAAATTTCACTTTGGTCTGAAATGATAATAGATGTCATATGTTTTTGTCTGGCATTCATTATATCTGTTCTGTTGTTGCTGTTGACCTCATGCTGATCTTCCTTCAGGGAATCGCCCCTAGCCCCATACCACATTCTCAATCCACATCCACTTCCAGAGGGGTTCATGGGACGTTCTGGCTTCCCACATAACACCCAAGGATACTCTACCCCCAACCACAGTGATTGGTTCAGGGATGGGAACATGACCTAAGTGAGCCAATCAGAACCGAAGAGCATCAGTCCCACTGAGTTGGCTGGAACTCTACTCAGTACTTAAACTGGGATATAAGCCCAGCCATTGTGGAAAAGCCTGTCAGAGAATGAAGCCAACCTGATATCATTTGGACTGTGTCCCAGTCATGTTGAGCCTAACAATTACCTCATTCCTTCTTTTTTATGCTTAAGGCATATTTTGGTTATTTGGAACCAAAAGTACTTCACTAAAAATGGAACCCAAACACACTCTATTCACTTAATATACTGTTTCACAATGCGCTATATAAGAGGGCTCAATAAAACACATTCTTTTATTCCTAACTTCTCTGGAAACAACTCCAAAGAGACCACCACTTTCACTTTTGCTGATCATAATTTCATAAGAATAAAAACCTAGATGTAGCCGAAATTCCTAATCTCCTCATTCAAAGGTCAGAAAGATCTAATTTCTCAGAACAACTACTTTATTAACATGCAATAAAAACCACTTCTCCTTACCCCAGCCCCTCTTTTTTTCTGCTTAAGGGAATTTGTGTTCTGTGAGCAGATATTAATTAATAGGTTTGGCAATCTAATATCAAGTTTTTAGGCATAAATCTAATAACTCCTGGAACCTCATGAAGCTCAGTCTCTACACAGTCACACTTTAAATGCACCATTGAAAAAAATATAAACTACTTAAAAAGTAACTCAAGCTTTACTTGGGCTCATTAAAAATATTAAATGGAGTCTAGTTCATAGCACACAATGTCATGGATGCTGTGAAATGCCACCTGGATAGTCCTTGAAGAGTAAGGAGCATATCACCTTAGCTGGGCTGTAGGTCGTGCCGCCAGCAGCTCAGCTGTCACCAACAAACGCACCCAAACTTACCAAAACTTATGCCCTCCTCCTGGGACAGACCACATTCAATGACTGATCATGGACACAAAGGTCCATGCCCCTTGTCCCAACTGGGGACAGATATGAAGGGTCATCCTGACCTCAGAACTTTCTATAGAGTCACCTGAAATTTTTCTGTGACTATACTGTAGCTCATCTTTCTATGCCCAATCTTGCTTCCTCTCTGCAGATGTAGATCCGAGTCCTTGCAGACAAATGTCATGAGTAGTAGTCTCTAACTCAGGCCAGCTTCCCGGGAAACCCAACCTTTAACACACAGCAGCATAGCCCCAAAGCTTTTTCCCTCCCTTTGACCTCTCACACCCCACAGCTGCTTTAGAACCTTCCACTTCATATCCCCCAAACCCACAAAACTCCCATTCTATTAGCCTTTCTTCCTGTTTCCCCCCACCCCTCCTCTGGCCCAGTTCTTTGACAAACCTGACCTCTTTGACTATGTCTGTGTCCCTATCTTTCTCCCCACTCTGTTTTTCTCTACCCACGGTCCAAATTCTAAAACTAGTAAAGTGGAGTCTTTTGCTGAATGGAGGGATGAGGAAGACTTAGGAGGTACATTCAAAGTTGTTTCAATCATACAGATCAGCAATGGTAAACCAATGTGCCACAAGAATTTTTTAAAAATGCAATACCTGACTGTTTCATTAGTCAAGGGCACTGACCTCTTTTCCCTTAGATTGTTAAATTTAAAAAAGTGAAAACAGCCAACACAAGAATAGCTATTTGATGTGAATGAATCAAAATTACATGTATTTTTGTGTCAGAATGGCAAAAAATATATTTTTGGTGTGCTGTAGATTTTTATTAATTAGTTTATGTGTTCCATGAGATTAAAAAGTTTGAAAATCACTGACCTAGATCATAGCAATGCTAAAGTTCTCTTTAAACTGCAGTAAACTTCAGCATGGAAGGAAATGGAGGCTGCCCTAATGAGTGGCGTCTGGAGATCAGTAAGTTGAAAATGCCAATAGAAAACTCTAAGAGATGTGAAGCCCATCTATGTGAAAATTCAGATTTGTACCCTCCCTTCCAAATATTCTGGAGTTCTAACATGATTGTATGGTAAAATAATTTTACATTTATTTTAAAAGTAGAGTGATTGAAAGAAAAACAAAATCATATGCTTGGATATAAGGTAGTACATAGATATGGTGAAAATTGCAAAGGTGGTATGCAGAGAACTAACTTATAGGCAACCGTTTCTTACAGTATTGTTTTGGGGATCAGGTCAGATCACTATACAAGCATAAAGCTGTGTGTGTGTGTGTGTGTGTGTGTGTGTGTGTGTGTGTAAGACATTTGTTTTGGTTTATGAAACATTGTATGATCTATTAAAGGATGGTTCTGATTTGAAGAGATGGCAGTTTTCCTAGAAGGACTACCATGCCTAATAAAACCTGCCACCAGAGAAATGGGCTTCTTGAGGGACAAGGACTTTTGTTTTGAAAAATCCTAATTATTTGAAAAAATAGCAGAGGCCTCTTGGCAGGATCCCCACTGTCTTGTCGAATATCTCCTGTGACCCAAGATGCACCACCAGCTGCCGAGGCCAACAGGGTACTTGATAGCCTGGCCTGATAAGCTGACCAAGGGTAGTGCTGCACTGTGTGCTGCCTGAGCAGCCTCCAGCTCCTACCAGGCTGACCCTGGCTGGTTGCTCAGCCATATCCTTGAAGGCTGATCCCAGGTCAGTCACCCAGAAAAGAGGCTCATTGGAACACAGTGAGTCACAGTCAGATTTGCATGTTTAGGAAAAGAAAGAAGAAAGGAAATAAATATAATCCAACTCTGCTCTTACTCTCACAGAAGATAATTACAACCAAACGAGAAAATTAAATGTCAAAGTGCCAGACTATATTATAATTAAACAAATACTAAGTAGGTTTCAGGAGCATTAAGAATGCCATCTAAATGATTCAAACAAAGATTGTTAACAAGGAAAGCAGACACCCTGTCATTACTCTAGAACTCGGCACTGCCCCATGCCTTCTAAGATGGCAGGCACGATGGAACTGTGGACTCCCACAGGGTTGAGGACATTTACTTCTTTATTTTGGGGGTGAGATAATCAAGCTTAACAGCAAAGGCAGAAGCTGTGAGGTTAATTAAAACTGGGTTCAAACCACACTCAGCTACTTTGCATATGCATGTTCCGAGACCCAATTCCTATCTATAAACTAAGGATTGACTGATAACCGTTTCTCAGTTTTGAGAAACGTGTAAAGCTGACCACCATAATCCTCATTTGTAGTAAGTACTCTGCATATGTTAGCTGTGTGCTACCAAAATATTTAGTACTGATCATAGACCTGATGCATTTGTAGGAGCCCAGTTGGTATTGGATGAAATAAAGGTGAATGAACTTCTAGCTACTTACAGCTCCCAAGATATTCAGCGTTCATCCAGGAAAGTCTTTTTTTTAAAGATTTTATTCATTTATTTTAGAGAGAGGGGAAGGGAGGGAGAGAAATGTTGATTGATTGGCTGTCTCAAACAAGCCCCCAACCAGGGACATGACTCACAACCCAGGCATGTGCCCCAACTGGGAATCAAACTGGTGACCTTTTGCTCTACAGAACTATGCCCACCCATTGAGCTACACCAGTCAGGGCTCATCTAGTAAGGTCAACCAAAAGGGCTAGTAAGGTCTTGACAGGGCTAACATTCAGTCTTGAGTCGGTTAGCTTTCATAGTCTGTGCCAAGAATTTTAGCACTGTGAGGTTAAGAACCGTATTTGATTTTTCTCTGTAAAGGAACTTAAACACAGCATATACTTCAGAAATGCTGTTGACTGACTCCATCATGAAAAGAGTAAAGGGCATATCATGTATGTTTATTCAAATTTTCAATAGAGGGTTTCCTTCTACTTCGTCTCATATTAAGTCTAATCACATAACTCCTGTCCTCAGCTACTTAATCATTTGGAAACATTTTCTACATGATTTTTGGAAAAATATAAATTAGTGGTAGCCAGGAGAAGAGCTGGAGGTACTATTAATGTTACCGCCAAATTATGAGTTTATGTTTCTTAAGTCCAAAGGGAAGAGCTGTAGAACTTTCTAGTTTATGAATGATTCCATGTCCATTCCTCTGATGGGCTTCCACAAAAATTCTCAAAGAATTTAAGCCAGTGATTCTCAAATTGTGGAGCACATTCTTAGAATGAGAGGTGATATTAGGTAATATAAAATATTAAATGACATTGAATCACGCCATCTAAAAATTAATCCTTTTTCAAATGTTTTTCAAGATTTCTTACTACATCCAGAAAATGTCTTAGTTGGATCCTAGCGCTTCCTTAACACCTCCATACTACTTGATAAAAAACCTTTGAGAGAGAAAGGAAGTGAGAAAATAAGAGACAGAAAGAGGAAGAAAAGTCAATGGAATGATGGCGGTCACACATAACTGTTGCCTTCAAAGTATTTTGCAGTATTGAGGAAGAACTTAACAATACTGTTTTCTTTGTTGTATTTATCTTCATAGTTATCTAATTAAAGAAGAGTATCAAGGGCATATTAGCTAATCATACAGGAATTATTGATATAATAATCATGGTTTTAAGTGACTGAAATTTATATTCACACTTTGCATCAGGAGATAAAGCTATAAATCTGAAAGCTGGGGCCAAGGGGTCCTCTTAACTCTGTATCTTCCACTCTTTCTACCTCAAGAATATCTCCTAAATTATTAAATCATTTCAAGGATAAATTTGAGTAGACATTAAGAGCTCATCTCTCTAGTTGGGAAGATCTGAAATTGAATCCACCTTCAACACCACTAGCTGTACTTTATTGGATGAGTTATTTAATATTTCTAACCCTCAGTCTCCATCTTTTAGAAAAGAAAATAATAATAACATCTAACTCATAGGGTTGTTTTGGTGTGTCAATGAAAATAAATCAATATCCAGCATTTAGCATGGTCCCACAAACCTAGGAGCTCTATAAATGTCTGCTCAAAATATCAATTACAAAGCTGGAGGCATCACACTTATTTCAAACTATATTACAAAGCTATAGTAATCAAAACAGGATAGTCAGGCATGAATATCAACACAGACTAATAAAACAGAATCAAGAGCCGAGAAATAAACTATTACATAATGTGGTCAATTAGTCTTTGACAAGGGTGCAAAGAACACACAATGAGAAAAAGATAGTGTCTTCAATAAATGGTGTTGGAAAAATTGGATATCCGCATACAAAAGAATGGAATTTGATTCCTATCTTACACCAATCACAAAAAGTAAATCAAATTTCCTACAACTCAGTAGCACAAAAACAAACAACCCAATTTAAAAATGAGCAAAGGATCTGAACAGACATTTTTCCAAAGAAGACACACAAATAGCCAATGGGTACATGAAAGGTGCTCAACATCACTTATCATCAGGAAATACAAATCAAAACTACAATGAGATATCATCTCATATCTGTTAGAATGGGTATTATCAAAAAGAAAGATATAACAAGTGTTAGGTAGGATGTGGAGAAAAGGGAATCCTTGTGTACTATTGATGGTATGTAAATTGGTGCAGCCATTATGGAAAACAGTATGGAAGTTCCTCAGAAATTACAAGTATAACTGCCATATGATCCAGGAATACCACTTCCGGGAATATATTTAAAGAAAGTGAAATCACGTCTCAAAGAGATATCTGCACTCCTATGTCATTGCCACGTTATTCACAATAGCCAAGATAAGGAACCAATTAAAGTGTTCATCAGCAGATGGGTAGAATGACAGATGGACAGATAGATAGAGCCAGAGATATAATGAAATATTGTTTGGCCATAGAAAAGAAGGAAATCTTGCCATTTGCGATAACATAGATGAACCTGGAGGACATTATGATAAATGAAACAAACCAGACCCATATAAACAAATACTGTATGATCTCACTTACATATAGAATTTTAAAAAATTGAACTCAGAACTAGAGAGTAGAATGGTGGTTTCCAGGGGTTTGATAGCTATGGGAAATGGGGAGAGGTTGGTCAAAAGGTATAAACTTCCAGTTATAAGATGGATAAGTTGTGGGAATCTAATGTATAACACGGTGACTATAGTTAATGATACTGGATTGTATACTTGAAATTTGCTAAGGAAAAGTAACTATTTAAGATAGTGGACACATGAATTGCAGTAATCATTTTGCTATATTTTTATATTAAATCATCATATTGTACACTTGAAAAATCACATGTAAAACCTAAATAACATACAATTTTATATGTCAATCATACCTCAGTAAACTAGAAAAAAAAACCATTGACTGAAAGTCTTAAAATAAGAATTTTCTGAATGGTTGAACATTGTAGCATTATGAGTGGTCAGTCTTACCACCTGGTCTCTTAGAACATACTCTTTATTTCCTTTCTAGGACAAACCCTAACCACAGTTAGGAAATTATATGACTTACTCCTGAGACTGACTAGTTGAGATAAAGGGAACCTAAAAATCACACATTTGGGATATTGTCATAAATAGCTAGACTTTGGGGAAGGAGGTGAGAAATTGATGTTAATTAAAAATTGTTATTCAATTGCAGTTGT
>PVJI01001975.1:0-158661 GCA_004026765.1 Micronycteris hirsuta | reverse complement strand
AAACCCAAGAAAACAAGTTCAGCCTGTTTTCTGATTAATTAACCTATAAAATCATATAGGCTGCTAACTTGCTGAGAGGATTTTGTGGCTGGAGCATTTGTGGCAATCTTGATGTGTGGGTGGCAACAGCTGTTGGGCATTAGAGTCAGGGGCTTTGAATTTAAAATAATCCTGGCATAAAGTTGTGTGGTTAAGAAAGCCAAAAAAAAAAAAAGAGAAAGCAAAAAAGAAATTAACTGCCCTCTGTGTTCAGCATGTAAACGTTTACTGTATTTAGAAAGGATAAAAAGATACTTCGTTGTTTAGCTTGCCTCTCTGGAAGAGCCAAACAACAAGACAAAGTCAAAGTTAACTTTCTATGTCAATATTAAAATCTGGTCTCTCCCTCTTTCCAAGCTATGTAAATTTCCTTTGGGTTTTTCTTGGTTAACTCAGTGAAATCATAAATGTGAGAGAAATTAGGAAACTTACCTCAGAATTTGATACATATACACCTTTTGTGAATAAAGTAAGACTTGTTGGAAGACAGTGTTAAAGATTTCTATGTATATGGAAAGCTGAAAGAAAATATGTCTGAAAGTGTGTTTTTAAAAAATTAAATGCAGGTTGTTGTGCAACAGTGTGTTAGCGAAGAAATAGATATTTTTTAAAAAATTTAAGCTCCTTTCATTAGTCCTGTAGCCCTTTTGATGTTATTAATACTTTAGATCCATTTCTAGTAATGCTATAATCATTGCTTATGGAAGCTTGGTATGTCCCACTGAAGCATATGTATGGGAAGATGTGTATTTGACAAAATCCATGTTAAATGTTTGGCTCAAATATTAGGTATCAAATCAGTAACTTTGCTAAGCCGAGTAATAGTATTTCCTTCTTTAAGTATTCAGGATTAGGGAGTGAAAATAGATGATTTTTAAAGTTTTTTCCAACTCAGTATCCATTGAAAGACATTGTTGTAACGTACTGCTTTCTCACAAAATGCAGAATGATTATAAAAGTAATTTTTCATTTTCTGCATATAATTATATATGAAATATTTTATAATTATGTTATCTATATATACAATATACACATGAGAATACACACACACACATATATGCATACATGTGACCTAAGCCGTATATATGGATATGTGTGTGTGTGTATACACATACATACATATATACATATGGCTTATTTTTACGGAATTTTTTCTCAGGTAAGTAATGAGACAGTAATAATGGTTGTTTGTAGCAACAGGAAGAACATTTCTATCATTAGGTCATTGTTGAGATTTGCAAAGTTTTACTTGATTAATCAGAAAAATGATAAGAATACTTTTTCTTTAGAAACTGTTGGTCTATGTTATTGGCTAGAAAAAACAACATCATTTTGGTGAATGAAGACACTGTTATAGATTTTTGGATGTAGTTTGCACTATGATGATAAGATCTGTTGAAAAGTTAGAATTTGTGAGTCTTCTCAGTACAAAAGTTAATCAGCTTTTGCTGTCCATAAAGTGGTTAATATTTCCCCTCAGTTTTCTAACTGTAATATTTTGCAGAATAAAGGTACCAAGGAGGTGGCAATAGTTTTGTAGTCATTGGGTAGTTTTGTTACTGACCTGAATAAATGTAAATATGATACCACATTTAAGAGGCTGGGAGCTCTATCACTGGATTGATAGGGTTTGGATTTAATACAAAGTTGAGCAAACTAGAAAGACATGTAGATGCAAATGTGGTATTGTGTAGAGAGAGAAGAATTTGTATAGGTTTGGTATAAGCCATAAGGAAGATATAAATTCAGTGGTTTATTAAAAGATGACTTCACTATAACTAAGTAGGGCTTAGTATAGAATACAAATCCTTAAAATGACAACATAACACAATGTTCCCTTTATTATCACCACTGTTCATTATTTAATAGAAATTCAATCAGTGTAATAAAAGAAGACTATAGAATGAGTTGTGAAAAAAATAAAGAGGAGCAGAATTACTTTAACTTGCAGTGTAATGCTGTTACAATTGGAAAATGATTTTAACTAATAAGAGAGATTTAGTGACTAGCTACAAACATATAAAACTCAATTTACTATATGCAAGAAAGATAAAGTGGTAAAAAAGATCCTATATACAAGAGCACTGACAACAACCTACACACACTCTAACACACGCACATGCACATACACACACACATATCTCTCCTGGGAACAAATGAGATACAATCAAACAGTTAAGTTAAATGAACAAACTCACAAAGAAAATGCAGGATCTGTGTGGAGAGGAGGACAAGACAGTATTAAGGGATACCAAATAACAGTTTAATAAATGAAGGTAACATGTTGATGGATGGAAAATCATAAATTTAACATAGTTATAATGAGTGTCACAGTGAAATGAGATTCTTCTGGATAAAATTGGAAAAGTGATTCTAGAATTCACTTGATGGAGTAACTACAACCATATAACCATGAATAATGGTGCGTAGCTTTTGTGGTATGTATTTGTGATTTGTTGCAAACATATGAAAATATATGAAGCTATAACAAAATGGGAAGGACAGACAGAGCAATAAAACTAGAATAGAAAGTACCTAAAGAAACTATATATGATAAAGGTGGAATTTTAAATCACTCTTTGAAGATTACAGGGTTTGGTGTGGCATACAAACACTACAGGCTGGTTAAAGAGGTAAATGTAAAAAGACCCCTCAAAGTACTAGATAGTATAATGAACTCTTTATTAATCTTGGACTTCTAAGCATGATGCCAGAAGTTTACAAATGTCTGGGAAAAGTTTGGTACATTTCACTATAAAATTAAAAATCTGTCTTATTTATTAAAATCAAAAGTGAAAGGCATATCACAGCCTGATAAAGGACTTGTATCCAAAATATACAAAGAACTCTTAAAACTCAGCAATAAAACAGTGAGATTGAAAAGTGGGCAAAAGATCTGAACAAGCATTTAAACAGAGGAAGATATTAACATGGAAATCAGCATATGAAAAGATGTTCCATATCATATATCATTAGGGAATTAAAAATTAAGACAAAAATGAGGTACTACTATACACCCATTATAATGGTTAAAACTCCAAACACTGGCAAACACCAAAACTGGCAAAGTTTGTGAAGCAGCAGGAACTTTCAGATGATCCATCCATCATGCTTTTTTATGTATTTGCCCAAATGAGTGAAAAACTTGTCTTTACACACCAAATTCTGCGCACGAATGTTTAGAGCAGCCTCATTCATCATTGCCAAAATTTGGAAGCAACCAAAATGTCATTTTGCAGGTGAACACATACGCAAACTGTGGCACATCCAAGCAAATGGAATACTGTTTATTACTAAAAAGAAATGCAACTGCCAAGCATAAAAAGACATGGAGAAACCTTAAATGCATATTGCTATGGAAATGAAGCCAATCTGGAAAGGCTGCGTTATATATAATATGATTCCAGCTATATAACATTCTGGAAAAGGCAAAATAGGTTAGGAGATGGGGAGAGAATGAATAGGTGAAGCACAGGAGATTTTTAGGATAATGAAATTGTTCGGTGTGCTACTATAATGGTGGATACAGGACACTACACATTTGTCAGTGTACCTGAATTTGTTTATCTGAAGAAACCCGAGACACTAATTTTAAAGAATATAAGCACCTTTATGTTAATTGCAGTATTATTTACGATCACTAATCTTCGGAAGCAGGCCAAGTGCCCAGGAATGGATGAGTGGATAAAACAACTATGGGCATTTACACAATGAAATACTACTAAGCCAGAAAAAGAAGAAAATTTTATCCTTTGCCATAGCATGGATGGACCTGGAGAACACTATAAGTTTAGTAAGCCAATCAGAGAAAGACAAATGTGTTTTCACTCATATGTGGAATTTAATGAACAAATGGAACTAACAAGCAAAATACAGACAGACTCATAGACAGCAGGCTGACAGCCCTGGGCGAGACGGCAGAGTTTGGGGGTGGAGGGATTGAGCAAAAAGACAAAAGGACTCGTGGACATGGAAACAGTGCGGTGACTGTAGAGGTGGGAGGTGGGTGTAAGGGGGATAAATGGTAATGGAAAAAATACAATAAAAATAAATGTAAAAAACCCCACAGAACTGTACACTACAGAGTGAACCTTAATGTAATCTGTGGGCTTTAGTTAGTAATTATTTATCGTGGTTCATCAGTTGTAACAGAGGTGCCATACCAATGTAAAATGTTAGTTTAGAAAACTCATTCCTTAAAAAAAGGCAGGCAAATAACAACTGGGAAAGAAAATAGTTAATATCCTCATTTTTAGAGCACTCTAATGACAGCCTTATAAAAATGGGCAGAAACCATGAGCAGATTGTTTACAAAATAAGATAGGTTCAGTAGAAATAATAGAAATGTAGTTTAAGCTCTAATATGATACCATTTGCCACCTATGAAGTTGGCAGAGATTTTCAAAAAGTGATAATATACTGTGATCAAGAATGTAGAGAAACAGCTATTTTTACATACCGGTACTTCTGCTTGAAGGAAGTATTGGTTAATGAAAGAAAATTTAAGAACACACATCAAAGCTTTTAAAGCCTTGACCTAGAATTTCAAGGTTGAAGGATTATCCCAGCTGAAATGATCAAGGATGTGTACAAAGATCTAGGTATAAGGATATGCGCTGCATGATGTCAGTAAAAATTGGAAACCAACTAAATGTACCATTAAGGAATGGTTACATACTGTATGTAAATACAGTGGGAGATACGCTGAAGTGGTATTCTGGAATGGGTTTTCAAACTTCAATGTACTTCATAGTGACTAGGCCCTCATTTTCAGAAATTATGGTTTGGCAGGTCTGGGGGCAGGACAGATGAATGTGCACTAGTGATGTGGATGTTGCTGGTGCGGGGACCATGTTTTGAGAAACACTTTTTAACAGAAATAGTTAGGGAAAGAATGCAGATTATAAATCAGTGTTTATAATTTGTATAATATACACTAAAATGTTTACAGTGGTTATTTTGTATAATGGAAATATGGGTGATTTAAATTTTCTCCTTTTTGTTAGTGAAGAAATACCATTTTTAAATGAAGGAAAAAATTGAAACAACTTGAAAAACAAAAAGATAAGGTAGAAGAAGACTTTGGTTCTTTTCAGGTTTGCCACGAGAAATAGAAATCTCAGGCAATACACGATCTCCTCTGTCATCTCCCCCACACAAACAGTTGTAAAGGTGTATCAGTTCGACTTTCTAAATGTTTCTTTAATCTTTCCTTAGCAAACTTGCCATTCCTTCTGCCATTACTTCAGTTTAGTCTGTTATAATCTCCTCACTGATTATCTGGAATAGACTCTGCATCTGGTTCTCTTGCCTCCAGTTTTATTCTCTTCCAGTCCTGTTTTTCCCAGTAGCCAGAAGCATTGAGCACTTGAGGTGTTCTTATCTGCCAGGATAAAATCTAGACTCCTACCTCCCTTGCTTGTCTTTCATAATTCTCTTCTTTCTAGACACTCTGAGCTCCTTTTATTTTAGTTTGTATAAGATATATTTTAATCCCCCCACTCACATCTGGACTCCACCTGCCCTCACTATTTTGGGGGCTTATCCTCCTATTTCACCTTGACCTGGCTACTCCTGATGACTTCAACATAAATGTCATTTCCTTTGGGGAGCTTTTTCCAAGGTATGTCTTCCTTATACTACTTCCTAATTGTTTGTTAAGGACCCTTTCTGTGTACTTCCATGGTACTCTTTACTTTTCTCATCATAGGACCTTCCACATTCCATTTTAGTTACGTCTTATCTGTGTTATCCATTTGACTATAAAAATCCCCAGGAGGTAGGGGACAGTGCCTGGTATGGAGTAGGAGCTTCAGAAATAATTGGTGACTGAGTGACTGAATGAATGAATGAATGAAACATGAAGGTGTACTGACGTAGGGATCCTTAATATAATCCTTGTAGTCTGCTCTAGTTAGACTGGAATTCTCTGTGTTTCTTTGTTCTATCAGAAGCTACACTTGGAAAGGATGTGGAGGACAATTATCATGATCATGACTAAAGAGTTAGAAAGTAGTACCAAAGAGGCTAACAGTGTTCAGAGAATTGAGATTATGAGTGTCCTGAAAGATAATGGGATGCCCTAGTAACTATCTTTAAATATATGCACGCTCAGTTCATTTTCTAAGAATACTGATCAGGTATTCTCCACCATTTCATGAGGAAAAAGAATTTGGTTGGTTCTGTAGCAGAATTTAAATGCATGGGGAAAAATTTAACGACTGCCAGTAAATCCTGGAATTATTTACTCAAGTGATGGGAAGTGCCGATTTTTGTTTTGTTTTAATTTCTAAAAAGTTTTGTAAGTAGAGAAGTATTGTAAAGAAAATAGATAAAAGTGACTTCTGATGTTTGTTTTGTCAGTAAAAAAGAGATAATTATAGTGCCTCAGATACTATGGGAATTTAAAACTAAAATTTCTCACCCAGCCATCCCACTTCTGGGTATTTATCTGAAGAAATCCAAAACACTAATTTACAATAGCTAAGATGTGGAAACAACCTAAGTGTCCATTGGCAGATGACTGGATAAAATGTGGTATATATTGACAATGGAATATTACTTGGCCATAAAAAAGAACAAAAACTTACTTGCAACAACAGGGATAAACCTGGAGGGTTTTATGCTAACCGAAACAAGTCAGAGAAAGAAAAATACCGTATGATTTCACTTATATGTGGAATCTCAAAAACAAAATAAACAACCCAAACAGAAGCAAACTCATAGATAAAGAGAACAAACCGATGGCTGCCAGATGAGACGGGGGTTGGGGGACTGGGGGGAAAAAGTGAAGGGATTAAGAAGTATAAATTGGTAGTTACGAAATAGTCATGGGAATGTCAAGTACAGCATAGGGAAGGTTGTTGGTAATGATGTAATAACTATGCTTGTTGTCAGATCTGGGGGGGGCATGTCATAAGCTGTATAAATATCTAACCATTCCGCTATACATCTGAAAGCAATATAGCATTGGACATCAACTGTAATTGAAAAATAAAAAAATAAAATGAATAAAACTAAAATTTTTCCTCCAAAAGAGCTGTTGAGATTTGAATATTGATGGTGAATAGCTTTTCTGACTAATTATTAGGTAGCCTCACCAATTTCCTCTCAAGATTTAAGATATTTTAGCTTTCATCAATGGAGAAAATACTAATGTCAAAATCTGAGATGTTAATAATCAATATACAGAGAGCTATTTTGGGGTAACATGAACTTAGCAAGTGATGTTGACTTAAATGAGTGATGTGTATCCTGTATAATGAGTAAAATGTAAGGTTTAGCTTTCTCTGCAGCTGCAGGAGACATTTAATTAATACTGAAGCAATTATCTTGACAAGTAAATCAAACTCAATTAGATCTCAATTAGAACACTAACATTTTCTCAAATTTTGTATGGTGGCCAGATGGTTACACTTTTTTTTTTTTACCCCCTCCCTTTTTTCTTTTAACGATTGCCTTTCCCACTGCTGTGTTCATTAGGTGTAATCACTCGGTTTTGCTTTTTTATTTGGGGGAGGAAAATTGAAATTTAACATATGCCAAAATTCTCATATGTGGCAATGTATGGTTTTGTTTTATAGAACTATGTTTGGAAAAGTGATAAATGTTCTCACTTAGAAAATTAATAAATTTCAAACTAGGGATTGTGGATCACTTAGGAAGAGACTTTCAGAAGGCGTTTAATTTATACCTCTGCTGGAGGCAGCTCAAATCACAACTTGATTTATATATCATTGTCATGGTTATATTTTGTCTTCCAGTAGAACAGAAACATAGAACCTGTTAGGATTAGCGAGTTCAGGCATTCCAACTGAAAACTGCTCTATAATGCTCACTAAATAAGATGTTACTGTATTATCTTCTACTAACCAGTTAGTTATACTTAGAACAAGTGTGTCTTCAGAGGTTTTCCTTTCAAGTGCCTTTTCAAAGTTCAACAAAATTTATGTCAATTCAGGAGCAGGTCTTAAATTTAATTTTCTGCGGCTTATTTGGTTGTTCACTCATAGATACAGCTGGGGGATAATGCGGTGCGGGCAGTACTGAATGGTGGGTTAGAGCTGCAGGCTTCGCAGTCAAACTACCTGAGTTTTAAACCCTGGCTGTATTACTGCCTAACTGTGTGGCTTGGAGCAAGGAATTTAACTTCTGTGATACACAGTTAAGGCAATACACCTAACTGAAAGTTAGTTGAAGGTTTAAAGCAGATAAAGCATAGGGAGTGCTTAGTCAGTAATTCCTGGTACACAGTAACATCGGTAAAATTTGATGGTAGTTTTTGTTGTTATTATTAATTTACTTTATCATTGGTTTTATTCAATCACTTGTTCAGTGAATTCTTGGGTAATACTAGTCTTTAGATAAACTTAATTCTGAAACTTAAGGATTCAGAATTTTACTGCTTAGCATATGCATAAAATTTTCAGGAGTGATTAGACAATTTTCTAAATTATTCTTGTTTCCTTTTTTTTTACTCTTCTAACCATTCTCCAAATATTCTACGTGAGGTATTGGTGAATATTTTGTTTAAAGGATCAGAGAGTAAATACAGATAATAAATATTTTAGGTTTTGGGACAACATACAGTATCTGTTACTTTCCCCTCTTTTTATTTTGAAATAATTACAGATTCACAGGAAGTTGCAAAGATAATACAGAGAGGTCTCATATAACCTTCATGCACTTTCCCAAATGTTTACATCTTAAATAATTACAGTACAAAACCAGGAAATTGACATTGATTAAATGTATGTGCATAGTTCTGTTATCACACGTGTATATTCCTGTAACTACCACCTCAGTCCGCATTCAAGATACAGAACTATTCCACCAACTGCGAAGAACTCCCTCATGCTTCCCCTTTATAGTCACACCTGCCTCTCAACTCAGCATCTCTAATCCCTGGGAACCACTGATCTGTGTCCACTTTGGTCACCTTGAGACTGTTATATGAATAGAATCATGCAATATGTGACTTTTTGTGATTGGCTTTTTTGCTTGTTCTTGAGATAGATTGTTTCATGTGATGGATGTATGAGTCAAAATAAAACTGTTAGTACTACAGTGTGTTATTGTGTGTACTTTTGAAGAATTGGTCTATTTCATCTAAGTTGCTAAATTTATGTGTGTAGAGTTGTTTGTAGTTTTCCCTTATTCTTTTCATGTCTGTAGAGTCTATCCTTTGGTTTATTCCTGATTTATGTCTTTTCTCTTTTTTCATTGCCAGTCTTTTGAGAAACTTGTCAATTTTATTGATATTCTCAAAAAACCACTTTTTGTTTCATTGATTTTTCTGTATTATTTTTCTGTTTCCAGTTTTAATTGATTCGTGTTTTTATCCTTAGTATTTCCTTCCTTCTGCTTGTTTTGGGTTTATTTTGCCTTTCTTTTTCTAGTTTCTTGAGTGGGAGCTTGAATATTGATTTGAGATATTTCTTCTTTTCTAATATATGCAATTAGTACTATAAATTTCCACACTGCTTTAGCTGTGTCCTACAGATTTTGATGTGATTTATTTACATTTTCATTTAGTTCAATCCATTTTAAAATTTTCTTTGAGACTTTCTCTTGACCCATGTATTGTTTAGAAGTGTTTTGCTTAGTTTCCAAGTGTGTGGAAGAACCATTATTTTCAGAGCTCACACCCTATGATTTCAGTTATTTTAAATTTGTTGACGTGTGTTCTGTGGCCCAGAAGATGGTCTTTCTTGATCTATGTTTGTGGATACTTGAAAAAATGGGTATTCAGTTGTTATTGTGAGGAGTGTTCCATAAATATCAATTAGGTCTTGTGGGTTGATGGCATTATTGAGTTCTTCTATATCCTTATTGATTTTCTGTCTACTTGTCCTATCAGTTGTTGAGATTGGGGTGTTGAATGTCCAGATATAACTGAATTTGGCTATTCCTCCTTTCCATTCTATTACATGGTTCTTCTCCACTGACACCTTTCAGGGCCAGCGTTAAAGTTCTGGCTCCCTGTTCTGCCTTTTCTGACAGCGCCTCTAAAATGAAGAGTGGGGACTAGAGCACCTCACTACAGTCTGGAGTGAACGGAAGTCTTAGCCTCTCAAAGGTCTTTGACGAGGTGGTGGTGGGTGAGGCGGCAGTTTTTTCTGTGGTGTTTGGCTGGAGTGGAGTAGTTCACTGTGTAAAAGATTTCTGTCTTGATAGTTCCTTTCCTGGTCGTTTGGCTAGAGATAGAATTTTGTATATATATATTTTTGATCTGCTTTCATTGGATTTTCCAGGTTGCTAGCTTGCTTATTAGGTGGTGTGATAGGTATGAGTCAAAATAAAACCCAGGGAATTCACTGTGATGTCATTTGCTGGATCCTGAGGTCCCTATCACCTTCTCACCTCCTCTCAGAATATTTATGTAATATTTAGAGTCTTTAGCTATACGCACTTAGCAGAAAGTATAGAAAAAAAGTACATCTGTCTTTCTGGAAGTGGAAATTTGTGTTTTTCATTATTTTTTTCTAAGACTTTATTTTTATTTGTTTAGAGCAATTTTAGATTCACAGAAAAATTTAGAGGAAGGTGACAAAATTTCCCTGTATACCCTCCCACTATACATGCATAGCTACTTCCATGATCAGCATTCCCCTACCAAGCAGTACATTTGTTTCAATTGATAACATACATTAACGCATCATAGTCACCCAAAGTCCATAGTTTACATTATGGTTCACTCTTGGTATTTTACATTCTATGGGTTTAGACAAATGTATAATGACATATATCCACCATTCTGGTACTTTACACAGTATTTTCACTGTCCCGGAACCCCTCTATGCTTTGCTTGTTTACTATCTGTGCTTAGCCCTTGGCAACCATTGATCTTTTTACTCTTCAGAATTTTGCTTTTTCCAGAATGCCATATTGTTGTAATCATCAAGTATGTAGTCTTTTCAGATTGATTTTTTCCACTTAGAATAGGCATTTAAGGTTCCTCCATGTTTTTCCATGGATTGATAGATCTTTTTTAAAATGTTGAATAATATTTCATTATTTCATGTAGCACAGCTTATTTATCCATTCACCCACTGAAGGATATCTTAATTGTTTTTAAGTTTTGGAAATGATAAATAAGGCTATTATAAACACTTATGTGCAGGGTGCAGGTTTTCATGTGGATATAAGTTTTCAACTCTTGGGTAGATACCAAGGAGAACAATTGCTGAATTGTTTGCTAAGGGCATGTTTAGTTTTGTCAGAAAGAGCCAAACTGCCCTACCATTCTTATATTCCCACCAGTAATGAATGAAAATCTCTGTTGTTCAAGATTCTCATCACTATTTGATGTTGTCAGTGTTCAGAATTTTGCCCATTCTCTTAGGGATGTACTGATATCTCATTGTTTAGTAGTGTCTTTTTTGTATAAAATGTAAAAAACAAAAAAGGCTATGGAGCAGATATGGCTCATGGCTGTGGTTTGCCAGCATGGCGGCTGCCTTTATGTTACTGATCTCTGGAATCTTTCTCCTGGTTCTGAGTATACTGCCCTTTTTCTTTAACCTGCCAACTCTTTTCTGCCTTTGGACCTTCCACATGTCCTTTCCTCTAGGTCATACCTACCTCCATTGCCTCTCTATATACCTCCTCTTTATCCTTCAGATTTCAGCTCAAATATCTTTTCAAATGGGCCTTTCTTGGCCCTCAGTGATTTAAGTTAGATCCTACGCACTCCTTCCTAACATGTTCAGCTTCTCTTTTATAGTGCTTGTGCCAATATCTTATCAGAAATTTATAAGCACGACTATTTGTTTTAACATTTGTTTTTATTCTTACAAAATTATAAGTTCTCTAACAGAACAGACCCTCTGTTTTATTAAGCAGCTTATACTGTACTAGAATAATATTTCAATATTTAACACAATAGCACTTCATTTTTATTAAGGAGAAGTTGAAACTTTTATGAAGTCAGCCCCAAGATATTGTTCTAAGTGTTTTGACTATGTTTACTAATTTAATATTCATAGAAATATGTAAGGAAAAATATTGTTATTCCTTTTTATAGGTGAGGATGCTGCAGCTGTAAGAGCTAAATAAATTTGTTTAAGGTTGGAGAATTAGAAAGGACCAGAGTCAGCAGGTAGCCTGAATCCAAACTCATTCTGTTTTAATTACACTAGCTGTTCTCACCGAAGCTTCAGAATCTTGATAGTGATAGGAGATGGGGAAGTGATGTTAAAATAACAGCAACAAAAATGAACACTTTCTGATCTTTCTAGTTCTTTCCCCAGTGCAAGGGCAGGAAAATGGGCCTCTGGGATGTGCTTCTGTGTTTGGAATTCCTGTACCTCCACCTGCTGGCAGAAGAGTACATTTTGTTAAGGGACGTGTTTGGTCAGAGGGACAAATTTTGTTTTGTAATTTGCAGTTGAATGAAAGAAATGCTATAATATGAAATTAAAAAAGGATATATCAGTGGATATACTGAGGAGGGTAGAGATTTTTCTAGCTGGTCAGTTTAACAAAGTTTGTTCACCTCTCCTTCCCTTCATTGGGATGGCAAGGTGGAAATTCAGAAGCTGGTATCTAAGACTTCCTTCCTGGGGCCAGTGAAGGTAGCTTCTCTGGGGTGGAACATTAGGTGCTAAGGAGTAGAAGGTAAACTAAGTAGAACGTAAGAGAATACCATTGTTAAATTTCTGCGTATTTTTCTCAAGAGTTTTTGTCTACATGGTTGTGCTTTTTAAGATGCATTTTTAATTTTACTGTATGTGCAGCTGTGTGGCTTATTTTATGCATTTACTTACAAGTATTTTCATGTTCTGTATTCCATGAGAACATCACTTTTGATAAAAGTTATGTAGAGAGTCATTATGCTATATGTTAATCAATTATTCTTACTAATTCATGGATATTTAGATTATTTCCAGTTTTTAAAAATATTAAAACATATGCTCATAGCCTTTTCCATTAATATCATTTCAGATTGATTCTGAGAAATGGAATTGTTGAGTTGAAGAATATAAATGTCATTAAGGCCCTTGTTACACATTAGAAAATTGTTTTCCAAATTGAATTTTCACATTTTACAGATACTTTCAGAGATATTTTGTTTCATTGTACTTTTGCCAGCTCATGTATTATTACTTTCTTCAGTCTTTTAAAATTTAATAGGCATTGCTTTACTCTGCCTTTCTCTAATCAGTAGTAAGACTAAACATTCTAACGTGTGTTTATCCACTGGATACATTTCTCTTTTATGAATTGTGTGTTCATTTCCCTTGTTCATTCTTCTGTACTATTGGGAAACTAGTTAAAACTTTTTTTTTAAATTATCAATTTGTATCTACTCCCATATGTTATCTTTTTTGGTGTGATTTCTTGTTGTTTTTATGTTTGGATATTTATATTTGGTTATATCTAATAATATAGATTGAATGTTTTACTGCTTCTTAATTTAACTCTTTAGTCCCTCTGAAGTTTTGGGGGGCAGAGTATTATGTGCTATAAAATCTAAATTGCTTTTTAAGTTGACATTGCCATTTATTGGATAATCCTTGATTCTATTACGAATTTGACTCCTGCACATGCCTATGTGTTTATGCATTATTTTTTACAGGTTTTATGATTGGATAGAATGATAGGGTAGAGCAGTGGGGGTCCTATATAATAATAATATGGGATTATGGGTAATTTATCTTTGATTCATTTAAATTGACAGTGTTTTACACACAGAGTTACAAATAAGTACATCTATGAATATACACACAAGCTTTGGAATCATCAAGGTGTGTTAATATGCCACATTGCCTGTTTATGTGGCGATATATTTTTCTTTATAAATAAAGGTTAGTTTTTATGGGATGTTCTCATTAGTGGTGGTAATGCAAAGTCATGATGAATGTGCTGTTATGTAGTGTGCTATGTTAGGGCACCACTTTGGGATTATTTAGTTTAGTTTGGTGATTTGATGTGGTGCCAGTGTTTCTCCTTTAGGGTTGCCTGCTGTAGCGTTGTTACTGAGGTTGCTGCTTCCTCCTGAGATTTACATCTGAGCATTAGAAATTTTTTCCAGTGCAAAAAGACAGTTGATATGCTTTAGGATTGCCATTTCTCCTACTGTAATTGTTTAATTAGGTAGCTTGGGAGTGCTTTCCTCTCTTTTTTAGTTTGAGAAGTAATCCTATATTTCCTAACTTCTGGCAGCTGTACTGCTTTTAAAATGTAAACAGTTTTATTCTGGTTTCCATTAGAAAATATATACACATTTATTGTACAACACAGAAGAATATATAGGAGTTTAACAATCTCAGAATGAAATCCAGAGGTCACAGTGGAAGGGCTGGGACAAGAGGTCATGGACATACAAAGGACTAGGTTGTATTGGGACAGTATTTGCATATTCAGTTAACTCCAGAAGCTAAGCAGTATGTAAATGTACGTAGTGAGGACTGTATAGGTCTCAGAGAGTTAGCTACTAGTTGGCTCTAGCTGATCATTTCCATGGGGTTCAGCATTACCAGACCTTAGTTCCTCCCCGCCCCCACCGATATTGGAAACCTGAATTTTTGTGTTAATTCTCCTAATTTCTAAATATTGGCTGGTCACGCATTTGTGATTTCTCTCTTAAGGAGATCTAGGGAGCATGTGGGGATGATAGTCTGGAAGATGGTGGCTGATTAAAGAGAGTTGTACTTCAATCACTAAGGTCAATGAACTTGAGGCAGGATAGAATTAGAACCTATGAAATGATGGTGGTTAACCAGATCTCTTGTCCTGGTCCTGACTGTTTCTTTCTGCATTTGTTGTCTCTTTGAGGCTTGGCCTGATGTAATGCTACACATAGCTAATGTTGCTTCCAAAGGCTTGCACTCTGGTGAGGATTAAAGACAAGTAAAGAAGAAATTATAATAAAGTGCAGTGAGTGTTGTAATAGAGGAAGTATAGCGAATTTCTGAATCTCAGAAGAGGGATGTCTAACCCAGATTTGGCTGATCAAGAAAGGTTGCCCATAATGAGTGGCATGCTTGCTGAGACAAAGGAGTTTGACGAAGGTAGGGTGATGGGTGGGCGTGCTGTGGGTAGAAAACAAAATTTACAAACACCTGACAGCTGGAGAAGGTGCTGCATTTAGGAATTGTAGAGTAATTCACTTTTTGCAACTTTTCGTCATTTTTAACATTGTCTTATGTATGTCTTTCCAAGGTAAAGAAATAAGAATTGAGTAAAAAGACCAGTAAATAGATAACTGTTGAATATAAGTGCAACGATAAATCAGTACTTGAGAACAGGGACTGACGCTGTTGCTGCTGTTGTAGGAGGTCCTTGGTGCTGCGCATGGGTTTCTTCATCAGAATGCAGATAGTAAGAGTGCTCTTCCTGTGTTACTCGTTAGTAGTTACTACTGATTAGTAGATGAGTGTTAGAATCAAGATTCTAAAAATCTGTTTACAAGGTGATGGATTGAGCTTCATCTTGAGTTAAAATTTTATCTTGAATACGTGGCATCGCTCTTAAATCTAAAATAACTAATGTAAGTACAGGATAGGAAACATTCGTTAGCAATATGTGTGTGTGGAGGCAGTGTAGTGTGGTTATTCAAAGAAGCAAAGGCTCGGTCCTGGCTGGGTAGCTAAGTTGGTTAGAGTGTCATCCCCATATGCCAAGGTTACTGGTTTCATCCCCAGTTAGGGCACATGCAAGAATCAACCAATGAATGCATAAATTAAGTGGAACAACAAATCAATGTTTCTCTCTCCTCTCTCTCTCTACCTCTCTCTTACCCCTCCCTCCCCCTTCTCCCTCCCCACCATCTAAAATCAATAAATTAAAAAAAAAGCAAAGGCTACATGAACAGTTTAATATGGGATGAGGGAGATGGCAGTCCCATCCTGCTGTTTGGAGTACACCTGGAATGTTATATATCGCTTTTGGAGACACACTTTAATAGGCTGTAAGTGAAGCAGAACACCTTTAGGGGAAAGGAAGTAGAATAGCTATCCAACAGAATACCATTGCATATGATAAATAGTTGAAGGTCTAAAAGATATTTTTAATCTAAAAACCAGAATTTTGGGGGCCATTGATGTAACTTTACATTTTAAAATTGTTAAATATGGAAAATTGATTTGAGCTGTAATTTTTGGCACCAGTAGACTAGCGTTACAGTAGGCGGATAGAAGCACCGAGGTCGGGGAAAGGTTGGGCGCCAGGGGAAAAAAGCAAAGGGGTGGGAAGCACCATTCCACACTATGTATGTAACTTTGTATGCGTTACATCATTTAATCCTATTATACCCAATGCATAAAGTATTAGTTTAAAAATAATTTTCTATGAAAACATTAACTTTATATAATATAAAACATTTTTGAAAGTTAGCTAACTCCATGTTTGCCTGAAACTACTTTTAAAAGCCAGCCCTCCCCTTCAGATGGCGTCTCCATCCTGCTCGTGCACCGCTGGCTCAGAAAAATAAGTGCGTCTGCAGGAGTTCATATGTAACAAAGATACCGCAAAAATGAGAAACAGAGGAACCTCAACCTACATATTTGTATTTCTCGTGAGTGGATTTTCCAACCATGGCATTTTCTGAATACAAGAAACGAAAGCACCACGTACACAGTATATCATCTTTTCTCTTAAAAAAAAAAAAAAAGATTGCAAGGACTTTACAAGTGTCCATGCTTCCAAGGGGGCCAGATTATGCAAGGAAATTAACAACCAGCACTTTTCATTAATAATTCATGTAAGAGCTTTTGTTAGTAATTTTTTTGCTTTTTAAAAATAATACAGTATTTTCTACTACATCCAAAAACCCTTTTCCGTGTCAGGAGTGATTTCGGTGGATGGCACGCTGTGTGCGTGGGAGTGCATAGCATAGTTTGTAGAGTTACAGAGGCTCTGCTCTGAGCGGCCAGTCACTCCCCAGCTGGGCAGGAGTCCCTGCTGTGGCGTCAGTGAAGGGGGCACTGCTGAAACGGAGAGTGTTTTTAATACGTACATTTGCAGGGTCTCAGACTCAGTTAGAGAAGGAATTTGGTTTGCAGTTTGCCCTGACTTCAGTAACTTGAGAGCAGAGGTGAAGAAAGGAACAGTTTTGGACACAGAACAGCGTTCAGAACAGCTAAAGCAAAAGAATAAGACACCATTTTTCCATTTTGCTTACTAAAAGCCTGTGCGTGAGTTTTGCCCCCAACCCCTATCTTTATGACAGCCCAGCGGCCAGTCTCTCCTTACCCACCTGTGATACTGCTCTCTTCCTTAAATCTTCAACCCTCTGCAATAGAATGCTCAGTTCGTCTCATTAAATAGCAATTAAAGTTGCTTCTGAATGCTATCTATCCAATAAAGCACAGATCAGAATCATCTTAATTAAGATCATTGCCCACCAGGAATCAAAGTTAGGCACAGCATAAGGTTAGTACATTTTAGATAGCTAATAAACTTGTTTAAAAATGATGTAAAAAGGAGTTTTTCTTCCATTTAAGTAGATTATGGTGTCCAGGGGAGGGAAGAAGCTCCTCCTTCTCATATTAGCAGTGTTCAATAGTATGTGGAAAGTATTGTACCAGTTAAATGTCAAAAAATTATTAAAATGTCATGATACTGTCTTTAATGTTGTAACAGTCTATACAAGCAGACAAAACTACACAGCAGTGAGAAACTAAATGGTAGTATATAAATGCAGTAAAGGTTATCAGAACAGGAAGCAATCACTGTTGGTGTAATGGTTGAAGAAAGCTAAAAAATAAAGAGAATCCATAGAATGTCACAGTTTGAAGGGATACCCAAATCATCTTTTTAAAAGATAACCCATTTAAATATTGACTAGGCTACAGTTACCTCTAAAACTGGAAACTTACGTCTTTGGAAGAGGCTAAATCATAAATTATCCCTCAGTTTAGATTTGGGAGCTATTATACCAGCTATTTATTATCTGTAGGTGAACTCTAAATATTACTAGGAGTCCTTGGTATTCTCTGCTTGACAACTATTTAGTGTGTATTCTCTTCTTGATAAATCCAGTCAGATGAATTCTGAAGGAGCCATTATCGTAGAATGTGAATTCATCTACAGGAGTGATTTTAGGATAGTTTTATATTTTATCATTTCTTTTAAGTGGAAAACAACACATGTGTTTTGAAACTCCTGTTTTTTCCCTAGAAAATTTGTCGAGGTGTTCTGGGAGATGGGGATAAGCATAGCTTTGAGTTACTTGATATATACAGTAGTCCTAATGTTGAAAGGGAGGGCTGCTATTAAATTCTGAATGAGGATGAACTCAGAAAGGAGGGATGGACTAGTAGAAACTTTGAAGGATGCTCTGAACATATAAATTTTGTTTTTTTGAAACCACAAAAAAGTTATAATTTTATAAAAACCACAGTAAATTCAGTTGAAAACCACCATTGAGTGTAAATGATGACCACATGGGAACTGGAGGTGAGGGTATTCCTGTAGTTAGTTTGGTAATGCATCAGCTGTGGTGGTCTTGTAGCGATGGAAGGAGAATATCCTCTGATGTTTATGCAGTTCAGTAAAAGACCAGCAATCACAAGAGAATGAATGACATTTGGAATCTTGTTAAACGTGTAGGAATTTGGAGATAATTGGTATGGCCTGGAGCCATTCTTGGTATGTGTGAGCAAAATTTTGGGGAGAAAATTCTGTTTCCAGATGTGTCACATGGGAGAATTTCTCAGGAGCTGCTGGAATGAGGACAATAGGGGAAACCTGTGTTTCCTTGCCCTGCTTATGGACAGGAGAGGGGTCAGTCCCTGGAAAGAGTCTGGCACAAATATTTCGTGTGAGAGATAACTGACAGCAGCGAGCCTAGCAGAGCTGTCTCAGGGTATCGGACGTGTGTTTGACTGTGTGGTTACAGAAAATGTGAAAGGGGTGTTTCAGTCTCGTTTGGAATTTTGTAAGCAAACAAATGTTAAACAGCATTGACAATCATTTCTATGTCTCTTAATAGAAAAGAAAACTTCTCTATGTCTTGAGCATGGAAAAAGATATGGAAAGACAGGCTGCAGGGCTGTTATTATTAATTAGGAGATAGGAGAGTATAGTGGTTAATACTGTGTGAACTCTGCAGCCAGAGAGTCTGTTTCAAATTCCAGCTCTGTCCCTACCATCTGTGTGACCTTGGGGAAGCTGCGTAATGTCTTTGTGTTTGTCTCTTCTTTCATAGAGCTGGTGTGAAAATGAAGTAAGATAATATGTGTAACATATTTAGAATAGTGCCTGGTAGGTACTATATAAATGCTTTCAAAAATAAAATACAGTTAAATAAGATACTCAGATTTAGATCTAAAGGGAAAAAATATAGAGCTACACTTTATATCTTCATTTTTCATTTCCATTGAAGACTAAAACCAGTATACAGATTAAACTTTCATATTAGCATTTAGTTTTGGTTATGTACTATGGGAGTGTAACTTGAAAGGAGTTTCTTATGTATCTAGGAATATAACATTAAAACATGAGCAACATGTTTTAACTATATATAGGTCAAAAACTATAGTCATTCAGTATTTCATTCATTCCTTTGTAATTAATTCTCATTGCACTTCATCCTGGGTTATCATACCCGTGAACTCATTGAACTCATTTATAATTCCAGATCAATGTCACTTCCTTCATATAAGTTTCTTTAAAAACTTTTTATTTTGAAACAGAATTACAAAAGTTGCAAAGTAGTTTGAAGAAGTCCTGTGTACCCCTTCACCTGGTTTCCTCCAGCGGCCATATCTTGCATGATTATAATACAGCATCAAAACCAAGAAGTTGACCTTGTTACAACATATGTGCATATATGTGTATATGCCGTTTAATCGTTTGTGTCAATTCCTGTAACCACAGTCACAATCAAGATAACTATTTCATCACCACAAAGATCTGATATAAATATTTTATCAATTATTGTAAATCGCAGAAATCTTACCTGTCTTATGATTCTTTACTTGTTGTTGAAGATATAGTTGTCTTAAAAATTTCTTATATATGTGTATATATTAAAATCTCTACCAGGCAATATCATATTTTTGCTTTGATCATCAAATCGGACTTAGAAAACTAAAAAGTAGTAAGAAACTCTATTGTATTTACTCATGTTTTTTCTCTTTCTGTTATTTTTCCTTCTTTCCTGATGTTCCAAGATTTGCCTTTCTGTATAAAGAACATCCATTAGTCTTTCTTTAGGTAAGGTCTGCGGGTAACAGATTCTTTTAGTTTTCCTTCATTTTGAATGTCTTAAAACATTTTGATGAAGACATCTAAGACAAGTCTTGATTTCGTTTTTACTCCTAAAGGAATATTTTGCAGGATATAAAATATGGGGTTGAGTCTTCTTTCAGCATGTTGAAGATGCTGTATCATTTCCTTTGTCCTCCATAGTTTCTGATGAGATGCCGAAAAATGTTTAAATTATGTTTTCACTATAGGTATCATTTTACTCTGGCTGCTTTGATGACTTTTTTTTTTGTCTTTATTTTTCCGAAGTTTAATTGTGATGTATCTTGGCATACATTTCTTTGTCTTTATCCTGTCTGAAGTGGACTTACTTCTTGAATCTGTAAATTTGTGTCTTGCCAAATTTGGGAAATTAGTAGTCATTATTTCTTAGAATACTTACTCAGCCCCACCTCCTTCCTTCCTTCCAGCCTTCTGGGATTCCAATGTTTAGAATATTAGCTCTTTTGTGATGGTTCCACAGGTGTCTGAGGCTCTGGTTTTGTTTTGTTTGTTTTTAAGTCTATGTTCTCCCTTTTATCTAGGTTAATTTCTATTGTTCTCTTCTCAAGTTAACTGATGTTTTTTTTCCTCTGTGTTTTCCATCCTGCTATTGAGCTCCTCTGTGAAGCCTTTAAAAATTTTTTTGTTATTGTATTTTTTAGTTCTAAAAATATTCTTAGCTAGCTCTCCTTAGGGGGAGGAATATGAAGAAGTGCATCCTTTTCATTAGTTAGCTTTTGTACAGTACTTTATGTAGACAGTGTGTTTGTTTCCAGAGTGTTTGTAATTGTTTGTTAAAACATTTTTATAATAGTTGCTTCAGAATCCTTGTCAGATAATTCTACTATCTGTGTCATCTTGCTTTTGGTGTCAATTGCCTTTTTTTTTTTTTTTTAAGTTCAAGTGGAAATTTTCCTGGCTCTCGATAGTAAATTGGATTTTTGATTTATCATGTGCATTTTATGTATTATGAGACTGGATATTAGTTAAATTTTCAATTTTAGCAGACTTTTTGGATACTGTTTTAGGAGGGAAACAGGCTACTCTTAACCGTCAGTGGTAGTGGAAGGCCGGGTCCCCTGCTTGGTCTCTGACGGCCGAGAGGAGGAGGGCCTATGTTCCTGGGTGGAGGAGGGATTTCAGGTTTCCCACCAGCCTTCACTGAAACCTCCTTGGCCGGGAGGGTGTGAGACACTTCCTTGGTGTTCCTCAAGTAGCCTGTACTGACAAGGCAGTGCTGCATGGGGAGGAGGCTGTGTCACCAGTAGTGACGGTGAAAGTTCTGACTCCCCACTGGGCCTCCTTTGACACCCCCACGTGGGGGAGGACAGGGGTGCCTCACTACTACTTTATGGGGATTGAAGTCCAGAGATCCCCATTTGACCTCCACTGACCTTGGGGAGGAGCCTTGTTATGGCCTGATGAGGGTAGATGTCTAGGCTCCCCATTTGGCCTTTCCTGATGGACTAGGGGTAAGGTTTGCATTTTCTTCCCAGTGGTGTTTGGTTGAAGAGGGATAGCTATTATCTGAAAGTTGGCTGTCTTGCTAGATTGCTTCTTTCTTTGTCCTGTATTAGAAAGAAATTTTTCTTCGATCGTGTCTGCTTTTGTTGACCTTTCCTGGTTAGTTTCTTTTATACCTACGCTGGGATACATGAGGCCGCCCCATGTCCTTCCCCTCCCCCAAATAAACAACCCAGTATGTCAACACAGAAACCTAGGGAACTCCCCAGCATGATCCTCAGTTTCTGAGGTCCCTAGGCAGTTTTTCTCCTTCTTTCTGCCTTTCAGAATCCTCTTACATTTGTTTTATGCATGATGGCCAGGATTTTTAGCTCTACTTAGTTGGAGGAATAGGAAATGTGGTCTACTTCATCTTTCATTAGAGTTCACTCCTGCTGTGACAGATACTGTTCTGAGCTCTTTATATGTGTTAACTCATTTAATTCTTACAGCCCACCTTTGAGGTAGGTACTGTTATTGTCCCTACTTTACAGATGAAGAATTTGAGACACTAAGAAGTCAAATTGCCCAACATCATATAGCTAGGAAAGAGGAGCTTGGCAGGTTTTAGCCGTCTGGTTCTAGAACAGCTGCTCTTACCAAGTCTTTGTAATTGTATTTGAAGATAGTTTTTTAATTTTTCACCTCATAACAACCCTGCCAGCCCTTGGGTCCATTTTCTGCGTAGTCACAAGGATGCCAGCGCTAAAGGGCGACTCCCCTTCTTAAAATATCAGTAGCTCCCTAACACCTGGAAGTAATGTCTAGGCTTCTTGTCCCCACATCCAAGGTTATCCATTATCCGGTTCCTGTGTACTTCCTGTTCTTCTTGTGCCACCTCTTGTGTCTCTTTTCATCCCAGCAACTATAAATTTGATGGTTTGTGAAGTCATTTGGACCAGAAACCTGTTTGTGTGAGCATTTTTTTTCTAATTCCTTCATGGGTTCCTCTTCTCTGTCTTCCACTTTTGGTGTCCCACTTTAGCCCAAGAATCTTCTCTTTCTATTTTCTTGCCACTATGCCTTTTCTCGTATTTTCTCTTATGCTTGGTATATATTTCTCTTTTCATTGAACAAACTTACCAGATTGAATTCCTGGTCACCTTGGAAGCCTTCCCCAAATTCTTCCCCACTCCCACCCCCCCATCCTCCCTTGGTGGGCAGAGATCCATTCTTTTTGTGTTCCCCTGAACTCTATTTTTCCTTCCGATGTCTGGCTCATATCACTGGATTTCATTAAGGTTTCCTAGGAATCGTTTAGCTTATATTTTCTATTTTTAAATAGGCTAACTCATGTGCTTTCTCTCCTTGTCTGGGAGGGTCAGTTTTCTCCTGCTGTCATCAGTGATGCCAGGGCTTCCCATCCCCGCGGTCTAACAGCGCCCCCAGACCCTGCCACACTGTGTCAACTCTTCGGATGTAGTCCAAGCACACGCGCTTTGTTGTTTCACCCCTGTTTTCCGACGCCTGGCCAGTAAAACTCTGACAAAAAATCCTACACGTTTGTTACACAGCTGTAATCTACTAGTGTTCAGAGTGCTTTGCATTCATTGACTGTTTAACCCTTGTCACGTATTTATGATTTATTTTGGATAAGGTGAAAAAAATGAGAAGATTAGCCTTGTGATCACCAAATTTGTCAGTAAGAAGAAAAAAATGTGCACAGATGTCCATTCTGTACTTACTCTGCCTTCTTTGAGAGTGATATTAAGAGTAAAATTTTTATCATATTTATACTGGTTCCATTTACTGTTCACAGTAGAATTCACGTGAGCCAGTGTATAACAGGGTGATGGATAAACCCTAACCAGCTTGTTCTACCACATGTGGAAAAGAATGTTGTGGGTCTATTAGACTCTAGTTTTGCCCTAGACTTGTCTTGTGACTGTAGCAAAGTCGTTTGAACTTCTCGAATATATTTTTCTGAACATTACATGCGGTGGTTACCTCCTCCAGCAGAATCAGCAATTCTGGGAATACATGCTAAAATTTTTGAGAGTATAGGGAATTAACCAACCTTTTAGATATTTTAACAATAGATAGTATAAATATCTTATGTTGGTCTTCATCCACTGTTGACTTTGTATTGTTTGTATGTTTGCTTTCTTTTTCATTACATTTGCTTGCTTTTTCTTTCTTTCTTTTTAAATCCTCACCCAAAGACATGCCCATTGATTTTAGAGAGAGGGGAAGGGAGGGAGAGAGGGGAAGAGAAACATTGATGTGAGAGAGAAACATCAATTGGTTGCCTTTCGTACGCACCCCAGCCAGGGACCAAACCCACATCCTAGGCGTATACCCTGACCTGGGATCAAACCTGCAACCTTTTGGTGTAGGTGATGATGCTCCAACCAGCTAAGCCACCCAGCCAGGGCTTAACTCAGTTTCTTTGGAACTTTATTTATGGATGCTGTAGTCCTTCTGAGAAACATTTGTATGAGCTTTAATGAGGTGCTTGTAAGGTGGGGGACACTGATTATGAGTCCAATTGAAATTAAAATTTCAATTGGGTTTTTAAAAACATAGTAGTTCACATGCCATATTATATTAGCTTCAGGTGTACAACTTAGTGATTCAACATTTATGTGCCTTCCAAAGTGATTCCCAATAAGTCTAGTAACATCTGTCACCATACAGAGTTATTGTGATATTGACTATTTTTCCTGTGCTGTACATTACATCCTCATTACTTAATGTATAACTGGAAGTTTGTACTTCTTAATCCCTCTTTCTTTTCCACCCATACCTCTGCTCTCCTCTGGCCACCACCAGTTTTCAACTGGGTATTTTTTTGAGTCTCAGACCCATATACAGGCTGTTTAGTGGCCACAAATGCTCAGGGAAACTCTTCTTCTTATCCCTGGGTTCCCTATCCTCCTTCCAGTTTCATGAAGAGTCATTGTGGAAGCAGGTATGTGTCCATGCAGTATGGTTGTGTGGGATATATACGGCGAGGTCTGTTTGGAAGAAGTCTAGCCATTGTTAATATATTAAGAATGGTTTGCCTGACATTATTGTAACCTGGCAGCCAAGGAGAGTGGACTGGAATGTGCATGCATGAACAATGATGACCTCACTGTACTAGTCGGTGGGGGCAGTAGATGCCTTTGAGTGAGCATGTGTACTGTGTAGCCTTTGCATTCAAAATGACTGAGTGTGTAGAGCAACGAATCTGCATTGAATTTTGTGTTAAGCTTGAACATTCTTCAGTGGAAACTATTCACATGATTCAGAAGGCTGCAGCTATGGGCAACTGGTGATTGGCAGCTTCATCATGACAGTGCGCCCACTCATGCATCATGTCTTGTGCAGAGTTTTTTGGTGAAACATCAAATCACACAGGTGACTCAGCTCCACTACAGCCCAGATTTGGCTCCCTGTGACTTCTGGCTTTTCCCAAAACTAAAATCAGCTTTGAAAGGGCAGAGATTTCAGACCATCGATGGGGTTAAGGAAAATACAAAGGGGCAGCTGATAATATTTGGGAGAACTGTGTGAGGTTCCAAGGTGCCTACTTTGAAGGGGACTGAGGCATCATTGTCCTATGTACAATGTTTCTTGTATCTTCTTTTTGAAAATATTTTTTAATTGTTATTCTATTACAGTTGTCTCAATTTTTCCCCCTTTGCCCTCCTCCCCCTCACCCCCTGCTCCTAGAGTCAATCCCCACACTGCTGTCCGTGTCCATGGGTTATTCATACATGTTCTTTGTCTAGTCCCTTCTCCTTCTTTTCACCATTACCCTCCTCCCTCCTTCCCTCTGGTCACTTTCAGTCTGTTCCATGTTTCCATGCCTATGATTCTATTTTGTTCGTTAGTTTATTTTGTTCATTAGATTCCTCTTATAGGTGAGATCATATAGTATTTGTCTTTCACCTACTGGCTTATCTTCTGCAATAAATATCTGTTTTTTCATATCCCATGGCTGGATACCTTCTGGATAGACCTCATATTTCTTTAGTTCACTTTTGATTAAGTTCCTAGCCATTTGGTGTTACTGCGGCCTTTTTACTCCATCTCCATTTTGATTCTGTACCCTGCATGAGCCAGAGGCTTTACTTCCTGTCCCCCATGTGTATTTATTAAAAATGAAGTCCGGGCCAAAGGTTGGCAAACTTTTTCTGTAAAGGGCCAGATAAAAAATATTTCAGACTTTGCAGATCATACACGGCTGCAGCTACCCAAGTCTGCTGTTGTGATAGGAAGGCAGCTGTAGACGATTCGTAAATGAATGAACATGGCTGTGTTATAAAAAACTTTATTTATGGACACTGAAATTTGAGTTTCACCTAATTTGCATTTGGTTAGATGTTTCTTCTTTTTTCTTTTTCAGAAATTTAAAATTCAGAAATTTAATTTCTTTTAAAAATTTAAAAGCTATTCTTAGTCTGTGAGTATGGGCTGGATTTGTCTTGTGGACCAGTTTTCCAATTCCTGCTCTAGGCCATTGAGGTGTCGTTCCTCCCTGGTGCTCTCATTCCCTCCCTTTTAGAATTTTTCTTACTTCATTGCAAGCTTAGGAAGGCTTCATATTCATTTTGATATGAAATTAAATATATTGTTCTGTTTCATCCAGCATTTTAGGTGTTTTGCAGTGGGAAGATTTCAGGATGTACTTATATTGCCAGAATTGTACTTATTTCATCATTTCACTGAGTAATATATAGTGAAATATGAAAAAACTGATAAAATATTTTCTATATTGGATTTTATGACCCTGTCTGATCCTTATTTTATATTCTTTGTTTTTACATAAATGGAAAAATATATGCACATTGTTTTTGTTCTGTATTTTTATTTAACATTTTGGGGGCTTTGCTATACATAGTCACGATCCATATTTATTATTTAATGAATATATAATATTCTTTGTCTTACTGTATTAAGATTTACTCAGTTACCTTCCTCAGTTGGGCATTGGGTCCCCCCCCTCCCAGGTATTTGTTTTGTTTTTGGTTGCAACTCACTAGTAACGCATTAAAACAAGTGGAAATCATTTTTGTCTTATTTTGTTAAGGCAGCTTAAAATATTTAAAGGGAAGATTATGAGTCCTTGAAGGCAGGGTCTCATTCCTTTGTCACTCGAAATGACTTCTGCATAGCAAATGCCTGATTAATAAAATGTTTTGTTATATGAACACTAATCATTAAGTCAGAAAATAATAAATCAAGAGCTTTTACTTGGATTTTATTATGTTGTTTTGTGATAATAAAACTACTCTTGAGTTGTTTGTCCTTAACCTCCCTTCACCCTCCCCTCCCACCCTCCGCCCCGCACACACACAAATGATGGAACCGTCTTTCACCTGTCCCAGGGAATTTAAGCTGGTGTTTGTTGTGGATTGGAGAACACCAAATACAACTATGCCGAGTGACTTTCTTAAAAATATATTTTATTCTGTTTTCAAGACATCCAAATAAAAACCTTTTGGGTATAGGCACCAGCTTTTTGATATTTGGATTGTATACACATGCCAGAAGAAAAAACTCAGAACAATGTTGTTTAAACAAATACGAGATTTAAAATGTTTTTTTTTTGTACCATAAAGGTACGCAGTCCAGGCCATGCAGCAGGAGTATGAAACTAAGGGGCACAGGCTTCTTCTGCCTTTCTGCTCAGAGAACCGGAGTGTGTAGCTTTTACCCCCTGCTTTTTCTCTCGATATATCAAGGTGGCTGTTACACCCCCAGCATTAGGTCGAGAAGAAAAGGAAGAACAAGAGGCAAAGGGAAATGCAAACCGAGTAGTGTCTTTCCTCTTGTAAAGAGTATTCCTAGAAGCCTTACCTGATGATTTTTGTGAACATCTCAAAAAGTAGTTGTTGTTTTTTTTAGCTTAAACATACTGTCACTTCTAATAAAATCGGAGTCCTGTTAGTATGGAAGGAGAGAATTGATAATGGATAGGCAAATATCACCATCGACCTCATTTAGGATTAACTCCTTTGTACAAAAAACCTCAAAGGAAAGGTCATAGAATTGAAACTTTTTCCTCTGAGGCACGTTGGCACTCATCAGACTTGGGGAACCAAGATGAGAATTTAAAAAATTTTTGTATGAAAAATGTATAGTTTACTATTTAATTTACTTTATGTTCCTTTTTCTTTGTATTACTACCAGTGTAGCTATATATGCAGTTCACAAGGTTTAAATCACATTTATTCATATAGTTTTTACCCTTGGCTTTTACACTTAAAATGTTATTTAATAAGCTTTTACCATATCATTACAGTTTCTTTTAAATATTTTCGAAGGCTTTAAATAGTATTCCAACATATAGGTATACCAAAATTTATTTATCACTTCTGCTACTGTTAAACATTTATTTATTTAGTTATTTATTATGTCATAATTTTGAGGAAATATCATCATTTTAGATCATTTTAACAGTTTTTTCATTTTAGATGTGAACTACCCCTGTTCGCATCTGACGTTTACGTTCGTTAAGACTAAGAAGCCGACATTGACGTCCACTCCAGACTTGGCTCCTCGTTTTTCCATTCATGTTCGCCTCTGTTCCCGGGTCAGGTTTCCGGAAGCACGTTGTTTAGTTACCTTGTCTCCCCATTTTCCTCTGATCTTTCCTGTCTCTCATGACCTTGATAGTCTTGAAAGGTACGGACTAGACATCCTTTAGGATGTTCCTCAATTTGGGTTTGTCTGCTGTTTTTCTTGTAAGTAGACGGGTTGTGGGTTTGTGGAAAGAACAGCACAGAGGTGAACTGCCCTTATAATCTAATCATGTTAGGGGCATGTGACGTCCACATGGTATCACTGAGATGTGAACCTTCGTCACTTGGGGAACATGGTGTTTCCCAGGTTTCTTCATGGAAAAATTACTCTTTTTCTCTGGTTTTTGGAAGTGACTCATGAAGTGCAGCTCACACTTAAGGTGCTGGTGGGGGTGTGGTGGGGAGGAATGTAGCTTAAGCTTCACCTACTGGAAGGAGTGTCTATCTAAATTGTTTGGAATTCTGTTAGGAAGATTTTTCTCTTCTTTCCTCAATTAATTTATTGATTCAATCCTTTATATCAGTATGGACTCATGTATATTTTATAGTTAGGGTTTTAATCTAATATTATTTATTTTGTTGCTTAAATTGTTCCGGTTTAGGCCATTGAGAGTTCTTTCAGGTTGCTTTCTATATCCCTTTGGTAAGCCCCCATCTTTTTATTTTTTGAGCAGTTCACTTTTTCTTACTACAAGATGCTCCAATGTCATCTTTTTCATCCATTTCTTCAGGTAGCCCTGGCTCCTTTTCATTGGAGAAGGTACTTAAAAACCAAGATCTGGTTGCTGGGAGTGTTCATTGCTACTTGGGTATCACTGCTTCTAGTCCCTCAGTAGAAAGAAGTAGGTAATATGTGCAGGTATACTAACCCGTGAACACACACATATGTGGAGTTTTATTATGTCTTTTTAATGGATAGACCATTTTATTATTTATTATGAAATGTGCACTTTATCTCTGATAATGTGGTTTGTCCTGAGATTCATTTGCCTGATACATACAAGTTACTTTTTATGATTATTGTTTGCATTGTATACTCTACCTTTTTTACCTTAGCCACTGTGAGTTTGTTTGTTTATACTTTTAATCCTCATCTGAGGATATGTTCATTGATTATAGAGAGAGGAAGGGAGAAAGAGATACTTCAGTGTCAGAGAAACATTGGTTGCCTCCTGTATTCACCCCAACTGACTGGAGATTGAACCCACAACCTAGACATGTGCCTTGACTGGGAATTGAACCCATAACATTTTGGTGTACGGGACAGCACTGCAACCAACTGAGCCACCGGCCAGGGCTCTGTGTCCTTTTATATAAAGTATATTTCTGGTAAATAGCACAGATTTAGATTTTTCTTTTGTAAATTCATTTTTACCATATCTGTCTTCTAAATAGTATTTTTAGTTTATTTGCATTTATCCTTTGAATTTATCATTTGCTTGTGTTTATATCTTTCACTATGTTTCTAGTTTTTTTTAATTTGTCATATCTGTTCTTCAGTGATTTTTCCCCCCTTCTTTCCTGCTTTCTCTTGGATTCATTGAACATTTGTAGAAATCCATTTCATCTTCTCAGTGGACTTTTAAATTTATATCTTAATTTTTGGCTATAAACCAATTTTTGTTGATAACTCTAGAAGTTTGAATATGTATACTTCACTTATCACAGTTCATCCTTAATAAATATCAGTTAACTGTGTACTTTACAGCAGTATAATTTTATTTAACTTTATATCCATTCTTTGTGCTATTGTTACTCCTACATACTTTGTTATACTATATTTTAAATAGTAATCTTTTAAGCAAATTTTAAAGAAAATCTGTTATATTTATCTACCTGTATATACTGTTTAGGACTCTTTACTCTTTCTGTAAACCAGACTTCCATCAGGGATCACTGCCCTTCAGCCCGAAGAACCTCCTTTAACATGTGCTGCAGTGGGGGCTGCTGGTGGCGCTTCCCCTTGGCTTCCACTCATCTGGGCCCGTCTTTATCCTCCTTTGTTTTTAAGGGTATTTACAGTAGGCGTAACATCTAGGTTAATTTATTTTTCCATCACCACTTTAAACTGTCATTTTGTCTTCTGCCTCCACTGTTGCTGATGGGAAATATGTTGTGTTATAATTGTTCTTTCCTTGACTCTAAAGTGTTTCATATTTTCTAGATATTCTTAATATTTTTCCTTTATTGTTGAGTTTGGACCCTGTGATTAGGTCAGGATTGTGTGTGTGTGAGAGAGAGAGAGAGGGAGAGAGTGTGTGTGTTTATTCTTGGGACTTACTGAGCTTCTTGGATCTCTGGTTTGAAACCTTTTATTAATTTTGGGAAATTTGTTCAGTGTGTTTTTAAGAATATCAAATAAATTCCTCATTTTAGATACTGTATTTTTCAGTACTAGGATTACTATTTGATTCGTTTTTAGAGTTTTGTTTTTCTGCTGAAATTGTCTAATTTTCCCTCTTTCTTTCAGTCTTTAATTTTCTTTTATATGTTTATAGTAGTTTTTTTAAAGATTTTGTCTGCTAATTTGCACCGCTCGATCAGCCATGGGTCTGTTTTCATGGCTGTTTGTTTTCCTGATTGTGGATCACATTTCCCTTGTCTCATAATTTTTAATTCTTTGCTTTTCTCTCAGGACTTGGGGATCTAAGCACCGTGAGGCTCCAGGTCTCTCGTGCGTCCTAGCACCGTTCCTGCTTCCCCATGTGGTGCTTACTCAGCTCTGTGTCTGTTAGCAGAGGTGGGTGGTGAGGTAGGGGGTAATTGGAAGGGGGAGATTACTAAGTTTGTTTTGGGACATGTCAAGATTTTATATCCCCACACCAGCCAAAGTGTCAGCATTAAAAATTTGAAGGGCTTCTTCTTGTTCCAACAATGCTCCTCCATCTACTGTAGGCTCACTCCTCTTTTCAACTGTGACGCAGACTTGACAATTGTCCTTAGTGAGAATAGTGAGTGCCATTCTTCAGTAACCTTGAAAAGGGCTTGTCTCTTTCTGCTACTTTGTTTATTTAGATTTTTTCCCATCACTTGTGTGGTTTTAAAGAAAACATATTTAGTTTTTGATATGTATTTCCATTGTTATTGGTATGGTGAGAACCATGTTCGTTTGTAGCCTTCTACAGCATAATTAGAATTGAAACTCCTTTTTCTTGTTTGAATTTAGCTTTTAAAAATTTCTTTAAAAAAAAATTTCTTTCAGCTTTGACATTTACTTCAGAAACATTAATGTGGAGGTAAGGTAGCCCCAAGGCTCATGGCTGCTGGGTGTGTGCACAATATAAGAAATGATAAGGAATCTCTGGTTCAGTAATACTTGTGTGCACATATGACCATTTCAGGGAGGAGGGAGAAGGTTGGGCCTAGTAGGAAGAATAAGGCTACTGATGACGGTTAAAACTAAAGAATACAAAGGTCTTTTTGTTTATAAACTATTTAATGATTTCTAAGACCAATGAGTTTTTACCCCTTACAAGAACGATTTTCTGGAATTTAATTATCTTCAGTATATGGAAATCTTGCTAGACTTTACTGTTTGTCCCCTTTCTCTGCTTTTTACACCTGCATCCCTTTGCTTCCTTCTTTGTGATGTACCTTATTAAATTCTGAGGGCTTTTAAAGTTTCTTAAAGCTTTGGGCCTTTATGTTGTAAGTGTTGATGCTCCATTCTGAGATCTCTAAAGCTCGAGTTCAGGAAGAGAACTGTTAGAATCTTATATATTGTGTTCTGTTTTCATTTATTTATGACTGGGTACTCAGATCTAAATAAAATTGTGTAGTTCATTTACATTCATTTTTGATGATGGCCTTCTTTCATATTTACTGAATTTATATAAAATTCTCCTTCCTTTAAAATAATATCCCATTTGTTTTGGCTCATTTCTGATAATTTCTTAATGTCTTTTGTTCACTTTGATTTGGAATCTTTTTTTTTTCCAAATTAGCAACACTTTCATATTTACTCTTTTCATTCCACATCCAAATAGTCACAAAAATTTCAGTGCTAGGCCTCTGACACCGCGCTCCCCCTTTAGAAAATCTTTCTTAAGTTTAATCTGGTGTCTTTGACACTTGAGTGTTGGCTGGGACCTGCTGGCTCCTTGGCCAGCTCTCTAACAAACAGCATGGCACCCGTGTTTTCTTAGGTTGGCACATTGAGGACAACCAGATGTTTGGGTTGTACTGTGGCAACTCCTTTTAAAAAAACCATGTATGTCCCTGTCTTCCTCACACATGCACTTTTTTCAGCTATACTGAGGTATAATTGACAAATAAAATTGTGAGATATTTTATATGTACAACATGTTTTGATATGCATATATTTTTATAACAGAGTCCCCCATTAGGTGAGTGAACACATCCATCATCACACACATGTACCTTTTCTTGGGGAATGGGGTGGTTAGAACTTTAGGTTTTACTCTCTTAGAAAATATCAATTACACAGTGTGGTGTTATCAAATATATCACCATATTATACATTAGAGTCTCAGATCGTATTCATCTTATAACTGAAAGTCTGTACCCTTTTAACAGCCTCTCCATATTTTCCCCATTCCCCACCTTCCAGCTCCTGGCAACCGCTTTTCCACTTTCTGTGAGTTCGGCTTTTAATTTTAGGTTTCACTTATAAGTGATACCAACACGTGGGCATTTAATTGACTCAGTATGTTTCACAGAATCTTAGACAAGTTATTTATATTAGATGTTTCTTAAGTTAGAAGAATTCATCATGTTACTAATTGTCCATTTACCATGTAAACCTTATTGAAAAGAAGGCCTGATTTTTCTTGTCTGTGGCCTACAGTATGACCAGATGTCTGCCCTCCAGGGCATAACACACATTTTTCACACGTTCACCTAAGACTTGGATTGAGCATCATACAGCACTTGTAAAAATGTCATTTCTTGAGACAGTTTCTCAAACTCAGAGGATTTTTAAAAATTGGGAGGATATAGTTATATCTTTAGTAAGTTATGAGACACAATACTGTTCTAATTATTTGGGGTAATAACTTGAGATCAGAGTTAGATTTGGGAGATAGGTTTTTTAATATTGTAATCTATGTTCACTGTTTTTCCTTAACGCTGTTTTGAGAATGGCAATATTTTTAAAATGCCATAGAAAATGATTTTACTGGAAATAAATTCTTTGCTTTTTTGTGTTATATGCATTAGCCATGAAGGTGATTTTGTTAAGTTTAACACTTGGAATGCATATTTGTTAGATTAAATCTTGACAACATTAGGTTAAGAGAATGTGAATGTACTATATTTATATTTCTGGGAAGTGATTATCTTCTAAACTTTATAGAATCATCACTAATATCTACTGTGTTTTTTCATGGAAAGGAGATGGGTGGAAGGTTTTCTTTTTTACCTAATATGCAATAGATTTTTAATTGAATTTATTGGGGTGACATTGGTTAATAAAATCATATAGGTTTCAGGAGCACAGTTCCATAACATCATCTGTATATTGCATTGTGTGCCCACCACCCCAAGTCCAGTCTCCTTCCATCAACATTTATCCCCCCTCATGCTCTTCTGCCTTCCCACCCCCTTTCCTCCGAGGAATCACTATGAATGGTTTATTTATTAATTTTTTTTCATTAATGGAATAGATTTTTAATGTTTGCTCTATAGGATTTTCCAATTTTTTGTGTGTGTTTACTTAGGGAGTGTTAGGAAGTGTGTGTTTTGTATATATGTTTAGTGGTAGTATATATAGATCTTTTCATCATAATAGGTACTTGATAAGAACAGATACTACCCTTGATCTTAGCCAAAAGGCCGAGAAGCGATAATAATAGGTACTTGAATTTAAATAAGCTTGATAAGTGACCTAATTGGACCCTTTAAAGACTTCATTTAAAAAGTTGAAAGCATGTAGAATATTTTGTTTGAAATTTAAATAGGTTAAAAATGAGAACGATTATGATTGGTCCATCTAGAAAACTAAATGTATTAATGTGTAGTAACTGAATCTGAGGAATCTTTATTTAGCTTTCTCTTTCCTATGTATTCCACTGGTGGCCTGTAGAGGGCATTACCTGCACAGTAACTATAGCTTTGTATTATGTTTCATCTAAACTACTAGGTGATGTTTTCTAACTTATATTCACAGATTCTATGATATGTCATAAACGTCAAGATAATTAATTTAATTACAATTAATTTTTTGTTACTCTAATTTTTTAAACTGTGGTTTTTGTCTTTTTGGAGGACAAGTGAAGAAAGTAGGCTGAAAGGGATTTTGAGAACATGTAAATAAAGCTTCCCAAGATTTGTTTGCCTGGAGTGGATTAGTTAATGAGTCAGGCTTTAACATGTGTGTGCTAATCTAATCTTCCCTGAAGTTCCACAGGAGTGATCCTTCCCACTGAATAACAAGAGTAAAGGTTTCTTCTTATTGCAGGTGTTTTGTGAACTTAAAATGCAAAGAAAACAGTTTAGTTTTTTCTATCTTTGGGATAAGTTAATATGATGGAGCGAGCATTAGTAAAAACTTATAAAATGCTTTTCCTCTGGGCTAAGAGGACAATTATGTCATCAAGACAAGAATGGGGAGAGACTGTTAGATGAAACTAGAAGCTGTGAAGCCCTTGGGTTTCTCTTCCCAGGGTAAGCTGATGGCCTGACATGCCTTCCCATCCTGGGGAGTTAGTGTTCCTCCCCGTAAGTTGGAACCTTCATAGGTAGTATTTTGCTTTCAGATTTTATGAGATTCTAAGTACGTATGGCATACTGGTATTTTTGTAGACACATCATTCAATAATTCAATAGATAGTGCTACCACTATTTTTTTTTAATAGTGTTTAGTTGTGAGTAATGGGGAAACTGAGTAAATGAATGAGTGATTCTGAAGAAATAATTTGTGTAAATATAGGCCAGATTCAGGATTAAGTGATTTTCATATAAAATGGTCTGATGTAATTAGTAAGAGAAGTGCAATTATTATACACATGACAATGTAATTATAATGATTAACGCCACTGTTGTTAGTTTTACCTTCATGTACTGGTTCTGCCATTCTCTGGGGTTTCTCAGCTGTGGTCACTGAAAGCACCTCTCCAGCCTTTAGATTCCTTGTCTCTACAGTGGGAGTGGAAAAAAATACACTGTACAGGGTTATTTGTGATATAAATAAAATAGTCCATATTATATTTAGTATAGTACCTGGTGTGGAAAAAGTACTCACAGACATTTTTATTATTATTATGAGATTTGTTTTGTAATTATTTTTTAAGACTCAAAAGATTATCCTTATTTTAATGGTAAGTTGAAAATTTAAAAAGTATTTTTGAAGGACCTGAAACCAGAGTTTATTCACAGGTTTTTTTTTTTCTTGTGGGTTTAAGACAGTGAATAATAATAACTCTCAGGGGGAAATCCCCAGGCATCTATGAACTTTATTTCAATAACACTGACTTCAGGGTTTGTATTATACTTCTTCCTAAGCTGGTTAGAGTCACTAAATCATTTGGGGACTCTAGAAGATCAGTGTGACAGAAACTTCCATCAACATCAAATGACCAGGGACAAATAAATCTAAGATGATTGTTTTTTCTGGTGCAGTTAATAATTGTTCAGAAACTATCTTGATGGAACATATAAATGGAAAAAAAAAATCTTTACAGGTCAAGATTCCAGTCTTGATATTAAGGAAAAAAGAAAGGTCAGGACCATAATGGAAAAATGTGGTGAATGGGGAAAGTCCTTGAAAAGTTGTTAACTTGGGTAAGGGAAATAGCAGTATCTCTGTGGTCTTTCAGGAACAAAAAACATCTTTTGCAGAGGCCCTAGTTTTTGAGCCAAGATATAAAGTGACCTTCCTGGCTGGCTGGCTCAACCTCAAGTTTTCCTAGGGAGAATCAGCATTGCTTCAGTGCTTGACAGTGGGCAGCAGATCACTAACCAGTGGGAAGCAAGGAAATGATGGTTGAAGCAAGGAATGACTGTTATTTCTCACCAGCAGAGACGTACACATCGCTTGCCGAAATGATTCAGCAGTTTGAAGCTGAGAGCTGTGAGACTCTCTGAGTTCCACACGGGGAGCACAGGACCCAGGAGGGGCACGCTGTTCAGAATACTTCTGGGACTGCTCTGTTCCCTTTTGCTTTGAAACACAGGCTGATGTGGGTTGTAGTCTCTTTTTTTATTTTTTTCCTCCTCACTTCTAACACTGTTCCCATGGTTCCTTGTCTATTTGTAATAGAGTATTCTAGAGAGCAGCAGGTAAAAATTTTCAGGTGCTGAGGGGCCAGGGGAGGGGAGGGAGGGGAAGGAAGGTGTTTCATCTATCCCATCAGTTTAAGGTACTTCCATCTCTGAAAGTGACATTATTCTGTTCCACCCTATTCCCTGGAAAAAAACAGGCCTCGTGTCTGGATCTTTTCGTTTTAATGATTTCCATGAAAAGGCTTTTACCCAGGCTCTGACATGACTGTCAGAGCACACATTTAAATGTGAGACTGCTTAAAAGGCTATTGATATTCCCTGGTGGAAAAGAAAGTGCTTTAAAAAAATCCATCTGTCCATACACAAGTTAACCCTGACTATTTTCTTTCTTTCTCTTCTCCTCTTTCTTCTCCTTTTCCTCTTCTTCCTTCTCCTGCTGTCTCACAAAATTTGTGTGCCACCATGTCTTAGAAACTGTCATTGTTTGTATGTTGATGACTCTGATTAATTTAATCCAGATCTAAAGACACTGAGTGGGGAGGAAGAATGCTTAAGTTTGCTCTAAGGCTGCATTTTAGTCTCAGCAGACTGCTCCTTTTGAATTTGGGGCTCATTTCTGTTTGGGTGCCCTGAATGTTAGCAGAAGTCAATAATCTGTATGGTAAAATGATGCTCTATATTTATAATAGGAACTGTGTGCAGTATTTATAATCCAAAACAAATTTGGCATGAATTTAGTAAGTGTTAGTGCGAATTAAAGTTGATACCAGATTGCTGTGCTACATAAACAATTTGTTATAGCAAATGGGTTCTTAAGTAACAACCAGGTATTTGATAAGATTTTAATTAACTGATAGGCACGTGAATATGGAGATCAAACAAACACGGTTGGTTTGTTCTCATGTTGGTAAGAGAATGTTCTCTTACCTATTTACCACTATGTTCATCGATGCTCTCTATTCCTCTCATGAAATAAGATGGCTTGATTGAACAAGCAAGACACTTAGGCAGCAAAGTTTGTAACAAAAAAATTACTACTACTGACAATTCATTCATGGAAAAAATAATGTGATTAATCACATTTTATCCTCTATAATCATACTACCTACATTCACCTAGACCATGGCTACTTACAAAAACTTACAATTAAATTATGAGTCCTGATTATTTTCTCTGGGGTGACTATTCTCATGTCACTCAGTCCCACAACTTTACCTCTGTCCTACATTTCAGTAGATAATCCCTAAAAAAGGGAGATCATTTGGTAGAGGTTTAAAAGATGTCTAGGTTATTAAGAATAACTTTCTCAAATTTCTTTTTTTCTATTTCAGATTCTTCTGGGCCATCACTTTTTTTCCTATTTCAAGGAAAGAAGTGCCTGGCTTCCTTAAGAGGCTAATAGCTACCAGCTTTTTTTGATTCTATTTCTTCCTAATTTTTCTAAAATGTTGTTGGAATAGTAATCTCCTCTTTTCCTTACATTTTCAGTCTCTTAGTGGTGCTTTTCCTTCTGCCCACAAACTTGGTCTTGTACTTTATTATACTAGTTAAAGAATAATAAAAAAAAAATCTTCTACCCATACTTCCCTCTTGAATGAACCTTCAACTTTACTGTTCTTTTTAATGTTTTGGCATGATGGTTTTAATGTTTTTCAGATGAGTTCAGTTTTTACTGAGGCCTACTATGTACTCAGCACAAAGATAAACCTGTTATGGCCTGTCTTCTAAGAGTTTATATGTATATTTCAGTCTGATAGAGAAAACTAGGTCTAGCTGTAATATTGAGTGGTAAATGCTTTAACAGACATGCATTCGGCGCTGTTGTTGCTTACCCTGGCATTCACAGTGTGCCTTCATCCTCCCTTTTTACTGTTGCTGCTCATTGTTGAATGTTTGATGCCTCTCCCAGAGGAAGAAGAAAGTAATGCGCTTATACTATATCTTTGTTCATCTCTTTTATTCTTATCTTTTCTCTGTGAGGGCATGAGTTCTGCTTATAATTACAATTAAATGTCCTTTTTACGCAGTTTCAAGTTTTTTATGTACTGTAATTTTTGCATAGTAAAACATTTACTAACTATAGCAGTTTCATATTGTCTTATCAACATGTGATGTTATTTAGAATGAATTCAATTTGAGGAGAATTGGTATCCACTTCTCCTGTGACAAGTAGTTTATTTTGAATCATGATTGGCTGCATTTGTACCTTCAAGTAGAGTTTTAAAGAAGAGTTCATGAAATGTGGTTTTTACCCAGGGTTTTAAATATAGATAGCTAGATAATATATAATATTTACATCTATATGTGATTTATGTATAATTTATATAATACTATATGCAAATTATATATAATATATAATTTACATGTATGATATTGCATGTAATATGTAATTTATAGTTATATATTTATATAATATAAAATTATATATATTATAAATATATATCTCTCTCCCTGATATGTTATTTTAAATACCTTCTTGGGTTTGTTTTTTTTTTAAAGATTTTATTTATTTTTTAGAGAGAGGAGAAGGGAGGGAGAAAGAGCAATGTATGATTGCCTCTCACATGGCCCTCACTGGGGACCCGGCCTGCAACCCAGGCATGTGCCCCGACCGGGAATCAAACCGGGACCCTCTGGTTCCCAGCCTGCGCTCAATCCGCTGAGCTACACCAGCCAGGCCCTTCTTGGGTTTTTTAAAAGACCTTTTTTTTTTATAGACTGTGTTTTTAAGGAAAGTTTTAGGTTTACAGAAAAATTGAGCAGATAGAGAGTTCCCATGTACCTCTTCTCTCCCTATCACAGTTTCCCTTATTAATATTTTGCATTAGTGGAGTATATTTGTTAAAATTGATGAACCAATATATTTTTTAATTGAGACATAGTTGACATATTGTGTCAGTTTAAGGTATACAAGTAGTTGATTTGATACATTTATGTATTATAATATTGATTACCTGTGTAACTCTAACCTCTGTCATTCACATAATTTATATAAGTGTGTGGTGAGGACAGTTAAGATTGAGTCTGTCAGTAACTTTGAAGTTTGTAATACAATACAGTGTTGTTTTCTATGATCTCTATGCTATACTACAGGACTTATTTATCTAATAATTGCAAGTCTGTCCTCTTAACCAACATCTCCCTAAATCTCCTACCTCTGCAGGCCCGGTAACCACCATGGTGCTCCCTATTTTTATGAATTTGGCTTCTATAGATTCCACACTTAAGTGACATCATACAGTGTTTATCTTTCTCTGCCTGACTTATCTCCCTGAACATAAGCCCTCAAAATCTGTTCATGTAATTGCAAATGGCAGGTTTTATTGGAAAGAAATAAAAATGGGATATCAAAAAGATATCTGTATTCCTATGTTTATTGTAGCATTATTCATAACAGCCAAGATATGGGAACAACCTAAGTGTCTGTCAGTGGCTGAATGGATAAAGAAGATGTGAGATACACTCACACACACATATCCCTACATGTATGCACAATATTATACAGCCATGAGTAAGAAGAAAATCCTGCCCTTTTAAACAACATGATATATCTATTATTATTAGCCCAAGTTCATAACTTATGGTAGGGTTTATTGATTGTGTTGTGAAGTTCTTTAAGTTTTGAGAAATGCGTAGTGTCATATACCTGTCACTGTAGTACCACACAGAATAGTTTCACAGTGCTAACAGTCTCCTGTGCTTTACAACTGTATCCCCCAAACCTCAGACAACAATCATCTTTTTTATTACCTCTATAGTCTTGCTTTTTCCAGAATATCTGATAGTTGAAATTTATAGTATGTAGCCTTTCAGACTGAAATTTTTCACTTAGCAGTATGCATTTGAGCTTCCTTTGTGTCTTTTTATGGTAGGTCATTTCTTTTCATTTTTGAATAATATTTCATTGTGTGAATGTATCACTGTTTGTTTTCCCTTTCATCTATTGAGGGATATCTTAGTTGCATCCAAGTTTTGGCCATTATGAGTATAGCAGCTACAAATATTTGTGTGTATATAAATTTTTTATTGAATATTTTAGGTGACACTGGTTAACAAAGTTATACAGGTTTCTAGTTCATAATTCTACACACATCGTCTGTTCACTGTATTGTGTGTGCACCATCCCAAGTCAAGTCTCCCTCCATTGCTATTATCCCTTCTGCAACCTCCTCCACCTCCCAAATCCCCTCATGTATGCACATAAATGTTATACTCACTTGGGTAAATACCTAGGGTAAGACTTTATTTAGCTTTGTAAGAAACTACCAAACTATCTTCCATAGGGCTGTACCATTTTGTGTTCCTACCAGTAAAAAATGAGCATTTCCTGTTGCTCCACCTCCTTATCAGCATTTTGTACTACTGAGGTTTTTTTTTTAAATTTAATTTAATTTTTTAGCCATAACAGATCTGTAGTTCTCTCTTGTTTTCATTAGCAGTTCTCTAATAACAGATAATTTTGAGCATTTTTTATATAATTATTTGCCACCTGTATGCTTTCTTTGGTGAGGTGCTTATTCAGAACTTCTGTTTGTTTTTTATTTGGGTCGTTTGTTGAGTTTTAAGAGTTCATTATATATCTCATATACCAGTCCTTTTATCAGATGCGAGCTCAGCAGAGATGTTCTCCCACTATACGTTGTCTTTTTATTGTTTTCACAGTGTCTTTCACTTAGAAAGTGTTCTTGATTTCAGTGAATTCAAACTTACCAATTCTTCTTTTATGGAACATACAGTTGATATTGTTATCATCAAACTCAAGGTCACCTAGATTTTCTCTAATGTTATTTTCTAGTAGTTTTATATTTTTGCATTTTAATTAAAGTCTGTGATCTGTTCTGAATTAAAACTTTTTTGCATAAATGATATTTAGGTTTGTGTTTAGATTTATTTTATTGCATGTGGATGTCCAGTTATTCTTCAACCGTTTGTTGATATGGCTATCTCTTTTTCATTGAATTGTCTTTTTTTTATTGTCAAAAATCAACTGACTGAACTTGTGTGTATTTATTTCTGTACTCTGTTTCCATTGATCTATTTGTCTATTGTTTTTGCCAATACCACACTGTCTTGATTACTGTAGCATTATACTAAGTCTTGAAGTTGGGCTTCATCCATCCTCTGATGTTCTTCATCTTCAGTTTTATGTTGATGATTCTGTGTCTTTTGCCTTCGCATGTAAGTTTTAGAATCATTTTGTCGACAACCATGAAATAACTTGCTCAAATTTTTATTGGTACTGCTTTGAATCTGTAGATCAAATTAGGAAGAATTGATACCTTAACAACATTGTGTCTTCCTATCAATGAACATGGGTATTTATTTAAATCTTCTTTGATTTCTTTCATCAGAATTTTATAGTTTTCCTCCTATAGGTTTTATACATATTTTCTTAAATACTTAAGTATTTCTTTTTTTTTTTTTTTAAGATTTTATTCATTTTTTTTTTAGAGAGAGAGGAAGGAAGGGAGAAAGAAGAGGAGTGAAACATCAATGTGTGGTTGCCTCTACTGGCACCCCGTACTGGGGACATGGCCTGCAACCCAGGCATGTGCCCTGACTGGGAATCAAACCAGCGACACTTTGGTTTGCAGGCCTGCACTCAATCCACTGAGCTACACCAGCCAGGGCAATATCTAAGTATTTCTTTTGGGTGCTAATATAAGTAATGTTATGCTTTAAATTGCTAATTTAGGAAAGCAATTGACTTTTGTATATTCACCTCTATCATGTAGTTGTGCTGTGCAATCAGTTACTAGTTAGGAATTTCTTGTTCTCTTTGTTATTGAAACTTTGAAAATTTCTACATAGACAATCATGTCATCTTCAAACAATGAGTTTTATTTCTCCATTCCCAATTTGTACACATTTTATTTCATTTTCTTGACATATTGCATTGGCTAGAATTTTCAATATAACATTGAATAGGAATGATGGGAGAGAACATTCTTGCCTTATTCCTGATCTTAGGAGGAAAGCATCTAGTTTCTCACCATTAAATGTGATATGCTATAGATTTTTCTTATAGACATTCTTCATCAAGTTTAGGAAGTATGCAATTATGCAATACCCTCCTTATTCCTGATAATTTTCCTTGTTATGAAGTATGCCTTGTCTGAAAATAATATAGTTACTCCATCTGTTTTTGAATTAGTGTTAGCATGGTATATCTTTCTCCAACCATTTACTATTTTAATCTCTCTGTGACTTCATATTTAAAATGTGTTTCTTTTATGCAACATATAGTTGGGTCTTGTTTTTAATCTACTTTATTGGTCTCTTTTAATGGATATATTTAGACCATTTACATTTAAAGTGATTATTGAAATAGTTGAATTAATATCTATCATATTTGTAATTTTTCTATTTATTACATTTGTTATTTTATGCCTTCTTTGGTTTTAATTGTTTTATAATTTTATTTTCTCTCTTCTCTCAGCAAATAATGTACTTTATTTAAAAAAGTTTCACTGTTGCCTTAGCAGTTGGAATACGTATTTATAATTAATCTACATGTACTTTCAAATAACACTTTAACAGTTTACTGGTAGGGCAGATTTCTTATAACAGAGAAATCTAGTTCTTATGTCTGGTCCCTTATGTCATTGATGTTATACATTTCCCTTTTCCATAAGTTGTAATAACCTAGTATATTAATTATTATCATAAAATTTTTTCAATCTTATTTTTATTGAGGTAAAATTCAGATAACTTAAAATTGACCATTTTAAAGTGAACAATTTCAGTGGCATTTACTGCATTCACAGTGTTGTGCAATCATCATGTCTATCTTTTCCCAAAATACTTCATTATCCCAAAGGGAAACCTTATACCTATTTATTCCATTCCATTCTTTTTTTTTTTTTTTAAGATTTTTTTTTTTTTTAGAGGAGAAGGGAGGGAAAAAGAGAGGGAGAGAAACAGCAATGTATGGTTGCTTCTCACATGGCCCTCACTGGGGACCTGGCCTGCAACCCAGGTGTGTGCCTGACTTGGAATTGAACCGGGACCCTTTGGTTCCCAGCCCGCGCTCAATCCACTGAGCTACACCAGCCAGGGCCTATTTATTCCATTCTTTTTCCAGCAGACAGGATATAAGATAATAGGAGATTAGCTAAATAGGATTTAATGTGAGTGTGTATGTGTGTCTGGGTAGGAGTTAGGCTCTATTTAATGTTTGTTGTTACTGTGGTTTGTCAGAGGCTTCAGTTTGCTTAAGTGTCAGTTTTTGTTTAACCTGTTGTCTTTGGATTGTCCTCCTAGTGTTCCTTAGTTACCCCTTTTTATTCATTCATTCATTTTATTTATTTATATATTTTTAAGTATATTTTATTAATTATGCTATTACAGTTTTCCCAATTCTTTCTCCCCTTTATTTCCCCTCTGCCCTGCACCTCTGTCCTCCAGCATTACCGCCCTTAGTTCATGTCCATGGGTTGTACATATAAGTTCTTTGACTTCTATGTTTCCTATACTATTCTTAAACTATCCCTATCTGTTTTATGCCTACCAGTTATGCTTCTTATTCTCTGTACTTTCCCCTCCCCCACTCTTCCCCTCCCCTGCCCACTGAAAACCCTCTGTGTGATCTCCATTTCTCTGATTCTGTTCTTGTTCTAGTTGCTTAGTTTTAGTTTTTGTTTCTTAGGTTCAGCTGTTGATAGTTATAAGTTTGTTGTCATTTTACTGTTCATAGTTTTTGATCTTCTATTTCTTAGATAAGTCCCTATAACCTTTCATATAATAAGGGCTTGGTAATGATGAACTCTTTTAACCTGACCTTATCTGAGAAGTACTTTATCTGCCCTTCCATTCTAAAAGATAGCTTTGCTGGATAGAATAATCTTGGATTTAAGTCCTTGCCAGTTATTCCTTCAAATACTTCTTTCCAGCTCCTTCTTGCCTGTAAGGTTTCTTTTGAGAAATCAGTGGACAGTTTTATGGGAACTCCTTTGTAGGTAACTCTCTCCTTTCCTCTTGCTGCTTTTAAGATTCTCTCCTTATCTAATCTTGAGTGACTTAATATGATATGCCTTGGTGTGTTCCTCCTTGAGTGCAATTTCTTTGGAACTCTGAGCTTCCTGGACCAGATTGGGGAAGTTTTCCTTCATTATTTGTTCAAATAAGTTCTCAATTTCTTGCTCTTCCTTTTCTCTTTCTGGCACCCCTATGATTCAGATGTTGGAACATTTGAAGTTGTCCCATAGGCTCCTAAACCTCTCCTCATTTTTTTTGAATTATTGTTTCTTCCTTCTGTTCCAGTTGGATATTTATTTCTTCCTTTTGTTCCATATATGTTGATTTGAGTCTTGGTTTTCTTCCCTTCACTGTTGGTTCCCTGTATATTTTGCTTTATTTCATTTTCTGTAGCCTTCATTTCTTCCTTCATTTTGCAACTGAACTGAATCAGTTCTGTGTGCATCCTGATCACTAATGTTTTGAACTCTGCATCAGATAGGTTGTCTATCTCCTTGTCACTTAGCTCTGTTTCTGGATTTTTGATCTGTTCTTTCATTTGGGCCATATTTCTTTGTCTCCGTGCACCTGTCAAGTTGTAAGGGGATGGAGCCTAAGGTATTCTCCAGGGGTGGGCAACCTTCTTTGCGCTGTCTGTCAGGGAGGGGCTGGAGAGGGAACAATGCTGTTCATTTGCTCTGCTCTTGCCATACATTCCAATGAACTCCCCTGTGAGACTGGGAGTTTCTCCTGCCTTTGCAACCTCCCCAGTATTTACAGTTAGTTTTGAGTCTTTAGTTTCCCTTTCAGCCAGCCCTGCCTCATCTGCGTGGTTCACCACCTTGCTGTGCGTCCTCTCTGATTTGCTGCCCTCTCCATCTCTACCTCTCCTACCCGTCTGGGTGAATTTTTTTTTAACTCCTTGGTTATCGGAATTCCATGCATTTTGATTTTCTGGCATTTCTGGTTGTTTATTATTTTTTTTGAATTGGTTGATATCCTTGTTTTGGTTGTGTGAGGGATCGAAGCGTTTCTGCCTATGCCTCCATCTTGGCCAGATCTCTAGTTTCTCCTTTCTAAATAGAACTTCTGTGTTGTACCTCTCCCTGTAATTCACTGTTATTATGGTGGAACATTATTGATGTGGGGAAGGGAGGCATTCGGCAGTCTTATGATTAAGTCTCCATTTTGTTTTGTTTTGTTTTAAATTGTACAGAAGTCTCTGAGCTGTGACCTTCAGAATTTCTTAACTTTTTTTATCTCCTTATGTGATAAAGGTAGGCTAGAGGGAACAGATTTCAAAATGGCTACATTTCCATTTCCTCTGCTGAAAACACGAAGGGGTTTTTCTTGGCTTTTCTCTATGAGAAGCTTAGAAGGCTCCAAGAGGTGTAAAACTTGTGGAAATGTTGGGGCTCCCTGACACTGGACACCTGGAGTTACAACTCTCAGGCTAGTCCAAACTTAGCCTCCAGCAATTCACTCCTTGTTTAAGTTTTCCGACCAGTACCGGGCAGGCTCCTGGGACGTCTGCATCTGGTAAGTTCTGATTCTTTCTGGTCACCTGTCTCTTTCATTTTTGGGGTGGCAGTTTGCATTATAACTTCAGTTTTCTATGGATCTAAGAAAAGTTATTTTGTTTTTTAGTTTTTTAAGCTTTTTTTCTTGTGAGGACAGGAGTGACAACGTCTAAGCTGTTTATACTTCAGACCTGAAACCATTTTGACTTTTTATATCATCTTCGTAACAGGTCCTTCCTCAACTTTCTTTCCCATCCTGTTGTCTTTTGACATCTATTATTATTGAGAAGCCTGACATCTGTAGGCTTTTAAAATATGTATTCCTCAAATGTTTGATTGAATTTACAAGCGAACCATCTGTGCCTATAGTTTTATTTGTTTTAAGATTTTTTTATCTACAAGTTTCATTTCTTTAGTACATACAGGACTATTGAGGTTATCTGTTTCTCCTTGAGTGAGCTTTAGTAGTTTATGTATTTCAGGGAATTTGTCTATTCTATCTAAGTTGGTGAATATATATGCATAAAATTGTTCATAATATTCCCTAATTTTTTAAATGTCTTTGGGTTTGTAGTGATGTCCTGCTTTGAATCTTTTAAGTCTGTATCTAATAATTAAAAATTTTAGAACTTGGATGTAAGTTTTCATCTCCCCCCATTGGTTTTTATTTCCATTGTCTTATCTTTTATTGTATTTGATTACTTTTAATTGTGTGCTGGTCATTACACTTCCAAAATTGATTGTAGAAACAGTTTAAAGTCTAGGATGATAGTATCCTTTCTCAAAGGGAGTTAAGTTTTCTTTTACCAGACACCAGTAAACAGTGTTATTCTAGGATAGTTGGGGGAACAGTGGTACTTTGGGATCACTTTAATACAATTAGTGCTTAGTAGGAGTTTTTGCAAGGGGCCTGTCTAACCCTGGTTTGACCTTTTCATAGGGTACAGCTGTTCAAGGTTCTAACTCATACTGAAGGGCATACCATGGCCATTCCTCCCTGACTGAGCTTAACTTTTATTTTTCTTTTCTAATCACTTGGCATTGTAAAAAGTGCCATTTAGCCAGCCTGGTGTCCTAAATGCCCTCCAAGGAGGAATGTTTACACATGTTGGTGTCCCTTCTGCAGGCCACTTCCCTTTCCTGGGTCCTGGCTTAACACATTTTCACCGTTTTGTTAGCTCTCCGAATCTTAAAGTTGATGGTTTTTACATTTTATTCAGCTTTTCTTTTCTAAATTGTCTAGTTCACTATGGCCTGAAGTGGATATTTCTTTATAGTCGTTTGTATCCACATCTATTTTATAAAATTTCAATTATATATAAATATATTTTGATTTTTTAATGGTGTTAATTATTTATTTTTGGAGCGAGGGGCAGGGAGGGGAACATTGATGATGAGAGAAATGTCGATCTGAGTGGGCTGCCTCTCACATGCCCCCACTGGAGGCCTGGCCTGCAGCCCAGGCCTGTGCCCTGAGCAGGAGTCGAACCAGCGACCTTTTGGTTTGCAGAATGACACTCAGCCCACTGAGCTGCACCATCCAGGGCTATCTTGATTTTGTAAAGTTTGATGTATTGAGTATTTTTCCATGTAATGAAATGTTCCTTAAAGATATGTGTCTTAAAAAAATTATTCAATAATATTTCTTCACATTTATGTTGTATAATTTCTTATTTTTTGATATCATTAACTATTAGTATACATTCACATTCCCTCTTATTTGCTATATAATGATATTTCTAGATTAAAAATTATTTGCAGATTGTCTACCGTACACATTTTATGAATTTAAATTTGGTCATCCTTACTGGACTAGATACCTACTGTGATAACAAAATTGAATTTTATTAGCAGGATGAATAGCAACCTTTAATATCTTGAGAAACACCTGGCTTTTAAGTTGAAACTGGAAACAGAAGCTTGTGTGAGTGTATAGTTTTACACCTAGCAGTAAGAGAACACATGTCCATCTGATCCTGGGAAGATTTTATAAGTTTCAAATGGGTCTTTGGCCCTGAGCCATTCTTGCTGTCATTTTTTATTAACTTTGTTCTCTTTTACCTCTTACAAAAAGCCTGCTTTTTGTAATATTGTTTCAAAAAATATGATTCCATTCAAAAGGATATCGTAAAATGGTGTCTTAAAATTGTGTCTCAGTCCATTAAAAAGACTCATAAAACATCATAACACAAAATATGAAGTAACTAGTCAGACCACAGAGTTAACCATAACTCTCTTTTAACTCTGTTTCATAGGAAATCAGCTTGCAGTGATCATCACGAAACAGCATTTAGAAAAAAAAAATCACTAGTTTCTTTGTGGATAGGACTGAGGTATTTAAAATCATATTTGTAGATAGACGGTCTGTATGGAAATTTTAATAACGTCATTGAGATTAAAGCTTACGGCTCACTACTCAGTTTTCGTGTAACATTTGCATTAGCCTTTTTGTTTAATTTCATAAACTAGATCATATGTGTCATGTTTGGTCTTTCATCATTTAGCTAAATTGTAATTATTGCTATTCTCTTTTTTGTGGCACTTTTTTTTTATAGGAATAGGTAGTAGAGATATGTTCTCTTTTTTCATAACACTTTTCCTGTCTGCTGTGGTTCATCAACACTTAATTTTGTGGGGAATTGGGTTTAGCTTTTTAATTTATTTTTATGAGCTAGATCATGGTTGTTATGTTTAGTCTTTTATACGCTGCCTAAATTGCTACTGTGCTGTTACTTTTCCTATGGTACTTCTTTTTCTAAAAATTCTATTATTTTTAAATTATATTTTATTGATTATGCCATTATAGTTGTCCTGATTTATCCTCCTCCACCCAGAACCCTCCACACCTCAGTGCATCCCTCCACCATTATTCATGTCCATGGGTCATGTGTATAAGTTCTTTGGCTACTCCATTTCCTATGCTGTACTTTACATCCCCATGGCTATTCTGTAACTACCTATTGGTACCTCTTAATCTCCTCGCCTCTTCACCCATTCCCCACACCTCACTCCCATCTGGAAACCATCAAAACCCCCTCTGTATCCATGATCCTGTCTCTGTTCTTCTTGTTTCCTTAGTTTGTTTTTTAGATTCAATTGTCGATAGATATGTATTTATTGTCATTTTAAATTTCATAGTTTTGATCTTGTTCTTTTTCCTAAATAATTCCCTTTAACATTTCATATAATAATGATTTGGTAATGATGAACTCCTGTAGTTTTTTCTTGTCTGGTAAGCTCTTTATCTGCCCTTTGATTCTAAATGATGTCTCTGCTGGGTAGAGCAATCTTGGCTGTAGGTCCCTGATATTCATAACTTTGAATATTTTCTGTCAGTCCCTTCTTGCCAGCAAAGTTTCTTTTGAAAAATCAGCTGACAGTCTTATGGGAACTCCCTGTAGGTAACTAACTTCTTTTCTCTTGCTGCTTTTAAGATTCTCTCTTTATCTTTAACCTTAATACATTTTAATTATGATGTGTCTTGGAGTGGGCCTCTTTGCCTTCATTTTGTTTGGGACTCTCTGTGGTTCCTGGACTTGCATGTGTTTTTCTTCACCAAATAAGAAAATTTTCTTTTATTACTTTTTCAAATAGATTTCCAATTTCTTGCTCTTTCTCTTCTCCTTCTGGCACCCCTCTGGGTGCCAGCCCATGTGGGACCAGCTCGTTCTGTATCTGCACCCCTCCTACCAGTCTAGATGGATGTGGTTTCTTGAATTCTGTAGTTGTCAGACTTCTATTCAATTTGATTACTGACAGTTTTGAATGATGGTTGTTGTATATTTTAGTTGTAATTTTGATGTGGTTATGCAAAGAGGCAAGCCATGTCTGCCTACGCTGCCATCTTGACTAGAAGTCTCTTATGATGCTTCTTAAGAGAAATATATTCTCCTTGTTCTGATATTCTTCTTACCCAAGTAGTGTGGTTCATGAAAAACGTATCTTCTATGTCGGTAGGAAACTGTTGATAAAACAAAGAAATATTAGATTATGGAAGGAAGAAACTGTCATTTTTCAAATGTGTACTCTGTGCCCATTACAGGGCTTGGCGTATTCACATAAAATGAAGAGAATGCTTTGTTTAGAACTTTTGACACTTTGATGGAAACTTCTCAAAGTAGCTGAAGCTAAGCTTTCGAACCCTTAATTTTTGTACTTTTTTCTTTGTTATTTTTGTGATTTACAGAGGGTGTAAATTAAGCACAGCATAATAACTTACATAATTTTCTAATAAATATTCCTGTTTTGTATTGATTGCGTCTTTTGTAGCTTTTTAGATACGCTTTGTGTTAGAATGTGGACATGAGCTTAGTGTTTTTGTAACTTTTTAATGTATGTTTATAAACTACAGTGTTATCTATATTATTTTTCTAGATTTGCTTTGTTACCAGTGGTTCATACGATGTATGAATTTTAGTAGGACCATAACCAAGTTTTTCCTTGTATGGAGCTTTTCTCTATGAGGTGCTGTTTACGTACATTTGGATTCCCCATCCTTGCTTGGTCTCATTAGCATTCTACATAGCCAGTGACTTATATCCAATAACTTTAGTGCAGTCCTAAGATCATGCCCCGAAGTCAAGGTAATTTACAGGATTGGAGAAGCATACCCTGGCTTTCCTAGTAAACCACACTAAAGGTATGGGTTTCCTCTGCTAAAAATTGGCTTCCTTCATCATTCTCCTCTCTTTAGAGGGCAGTTTGGAGTATTGCCCCTCTTTTGATGTGGTTTTTAAATTTCTTCTCTTCATTGGACTTCTTATAGAAGCCTTTATTTGAAACAGAATGTTTAAATCCAATATGGCTTTCTCACACATCATTTTTTTTCATTCAATACATTTTTGGTCAAGCAAATTATGTTGGATCTGTTATATCAGTTTCATGATGCAAAAACATGAGAACGCGTAAGTAGGTAGACATAGGGAAGGCGTTCTAGTGACTTTGTGTGTGTACTCACAGCAACTTGTTTTCAGGCTTCTCTCAGCTTTGCTGGGGGAGACTGACTTTTAGGCAGACAGTGTGTCTCAGTGGATCACCTGGACAGAAGGAAATTACAGGGTATACCTTAATATCCTGCTCCCTTCCAAAATTTAAAACTTACTTGCTTAACAAAAGAATATTTCTGGTTTTTGCTGGGTCATTGCCTGAGTGCTGTTGAGTATTTTCCATTTTGATAGCATTTAAAACTCAAGGTACTTTGTAAACTTTGTTGAAGTAGATGGAAGGGAGAAAAGAAATGTGCTATTTACTTGGAACCATAGTTACTATTTTAATTCTGATGGTGTGGATATTAATTACCAGAGTTACCGGTTTTGTGTCGTGTATCTTGTCGGGCAGGAAAAGTTATGGTACTGAGAAAAGCGATCGATTTATTTCTTCTTTATTCATAAAGTCTGATAATGGTGTATTCTCTTTCTGTATTTTCTTTGCTGAATTAATGTTGTTTCAGGGGTTGGAATGATAAATCTCTACAATTTTAAAGCTAGAATTTCCCTTACCAAAGTAAAATCATACAAGCACACGCACCTCATTAGTGGCCGTCAGAACGACACGTCACGTCTCACGGCTCTCTGTCCAGGACTTTTTCTCGTCGCCCTGCTTCGTGGCGTCACAGCAGTTCCTTTAATTTTAACTTCCTTGTGAGGAAATCCACGAGGAAAGGAATTTTTCCTGACAGGCAGATCCAAACTGGGGCCTAATTGGATTCCTTTTCTTACGGTCAGTTCCTGCACAGTGAAAACCCGACGGTGCATCTGAAAGGAAGCATCATAGATTGGCATCATTGATAATGTTGTCAGAATAGGAAGCATTTGCCCTTAGGAGTCCATTATTAGTGGTACCTGATTTTTAAAAACTCACCTACCATTATTTTTCTCCTCCTATTTCCTACCTCTCAACTCCCCTCCTGCACTCACAAATGAATATAATTGTCAGAGTTTGAAGATACATTGTAACAATACTTGTCCTAGGTGAACTGACTTATACCTGAGACATTTTGGACAGATGGATATCTCCTCTGCTTCTTTAAAAAAATTTTTTTTAAATTTACTTTTAGAGAGAGAGGAGCAGAGGGAGAAAGAAAGGGAGGGGAACATTGATGTATGAGAGAAACATCAATTGGTTGCTTCTTGTGCACACCCCAACTGGGGACCTGGCCCACAACCCAGGCATGTGCCCTGACCGGGAATCAAACCAGCAACTTTTTGCTTTGTGGGACAACACCTAACCTCTGTTTCTGAGGCTCTTGTTTATTAGGAATATATTTTAGAATTTTTTAAAAAGATTTTATTTATTTATTTTCAGAGAGAGGGGAAGAAGGGAGAGATGGAGAAACATCAATGTGTGGTTGCCTCTTGCACACCCCCTGCTGGGGACCTGGCCTGCAACCCAGGCATGTCCCCTGACTGGGAATCAAACCAGTGACCCTTTGGTTTGTAGGCTGGCACTCAGTCCAGTGAACCACACCAGCCAGGGCTACATTTTAGAATTTAAAGTTATGGGTAAAGGTAAGACATCTAGTTTCCTAGAAGGAAGACAACGGATATTTATTGATTTATTAAAATTTTAATTTTGCCCAAAGGTGAATCAATATAATTATTATAGAATAATTCTTGTTGTTCAGGAACTGATCTGAAGATGCTATTGATTTTACTGTCTACCTCTATAGTTCTTAATTGTGTTCTTTCTTATGTGTTTCTTTTTCTCATTGGGATTTGATTGCAAGTTTTGTAAATGGAATATTAAAAGAAGACATTTTTCCTTAAGCTTGTTTATATAGCATAAATGAAGGGAACATGGAGAATAATACCTTATCATCTAGTTTGGTGATATGCTACGACTATACTATGACTATGCTACATGTACTAGTAACACATTTATTAGGTATTTATTTTTTCCATCTCATTTAGGTTAAGTTGAATGAAAAGAGTGATTTAAAAGTTATGTGAGTTGTTAAGCCTGACCACAGAATATGTGTAGTAGGTGAATATGTGTCTACTCTTTCGCCTCACTTTTAGTAGTTGTTTTTGGAAAAAAAGGGGGTTACATAAGTCTTGTTTTTCGTATAATATTACCCTTTGTTATAATGAAAGCATTGAAGTAGGATGTTAAATTAGTGTCTTTGTTGATATCATATTTCTAGTAGAAACTATTGGTTTGGTTGAAATATTGACATGAACCAGTAGTTAAAATCGTAACTTTTTCTGTCCCTTTTCAGGTAGGATGGGTGAACCCTGGAGAAAGCGTTGCTCATATAGGTTTCTCTCTTCTGGGAGACTAGGTTCACGCGCTTAGAGGAGTCCCCTCTGAAGTTGCTGCCTATCCTTGGTTATTTTTCCTGTCAACTTTACCTATATTTTGGGGTCATTTTGGTCACTGCATAGAGATTGACAGTGGTAAAGAATATAAAACCCAACATGAAATGTGGGACAAATTTGTGGAGAAGAGTTAAGCCATTGTCAGAAACAGTGTTAAGGATTATCTTGAATTTTAGTTTATTCATGAGCCATCCTATCTTAGAATCATGCATAAATGATTTTTAGTGACCTGTTAATGTGCTGGTCATTCAGGAAAACCTACCACAATCCTCCTATCTTCAGTTCGCTGGTGTTTTTAAAAAAAATGTATGTGAAAATGACTAAGAAATTCTTGAAATATGGTTAACATGGTGGACATTGTCCTTTCAGGTATTTTAGAGTATGTAATGATGTTTATAATAGTTTACAATCTGTGTGACAACTCAGGATTAAAAAAGGATAGACCACATGTATTTGTCTCTCTTTTCTTAAGCATCTACCTATTAAATAAATAGGCAGTAAGGTCTGAAAAACAAATGCCACTTATGAAGGAGACTTTCCTTGATCACTCTGTACTGTACTAAAAAAAAAAACCCTCTCTTTCCTTCTTTTATATTTGCTCAACTATTTTTTATTTCTGATGCTGTTCATTCATTATTCATTCATACAGACTAATAAGGAGATTGAAACAGTAATTAAAAACCTCCCAACAAAGAAAAGCCCAGGATCAGATGATTTTACTAGTGAATTCTTTCAAACATTTCAATAAGAATTAAATTAATCCTTCTCCAACTCTTCTAAAAAGATAAAGAGAGGAATGAACACTCCTAAACTGTTTTTAAGAGGCCAGCATTACTGTGGAAAATAGTTTGGAATTTCCTCAGAAAGCTAAAAATGGAACTGCCTTTTGACCTGGCAGTTCCACCGATGGGATTATACCATAAGAACCCTGAAACATCAGTCCAAAGAACCTATGCACCCCAATGTTCATAGCAGCACAGTTCACAATAGCCAAGTGCTGGAAGCAGCCTAAGTGCCCATCAGTAAATGAGTGGATCAAAAAACTGTGGTGCCTTGACACAATGGAATACTATGCAGCAGAAAGAAAGAAGGCACTCCTCCCTTTCGTGACAGCATGGATGGAACTGGAGAGTATTATGCTAAGTGAATAAGCCAGGCTATGAAAGACAAATACCATATGATCTCACCTATAAGTGGAACCTAATCAACAAAACAAACAAGCAAGCAGAATATATCCGGAGTTACTGAAATTAAGAACAAACTGACAATAATCAGAGGGGAGGTGGGAAGGGATAATGGGGGGGAAGCACAAGGGTTGTCAGGAACATGTATAAAGGACACAAGGACAAAGCCAAAGCGGGGTAGGATCAAGGGTGGGAGGTGGGGATGGCTGGGGTGGGGGGAGTGTTGTGAGGAAAATGGAGACAACTATATTTTAACAATAAAAAAAAATTATTAGAGAAAACCATGAGGATTAAATATATTAATAATTGTGAAAGCACATCTTGATACCTCAAGAAGATACAATGAAAAAGAGTCATCAATTGATGACTCAATAGTCATCAATTTTTGTAGACTTACTAACTTTGAAATATGTAAATCAAATCTATAGAACTACAAAAATTATTAATATGCAATCATAGTGAGAGACTTTCTAGAAAAAAAACTATCTCGGGAAGATAATTGAAGAAACAGTAGGTTAAGGGGTGTAGATTTTTAAGTGAGCAATGTTTTTACCATAAAGTAAGGGTATTATTTAGAAATGTGGATGTAAAAATAGTAACTCTACAGAGCAGAATTGGGGAAAGGCCTAAGAAGGGGTCTACTGTCTTTCTCATTAAAATAACTTCAGTATTATTAGATTTGTAAAACCATGATCTTATATTCATTTGGCAGACATTTAAAAGAAAACAATTGGGAAAGATGAATTATTGTAAAAAGTTGAGTTGGAATAAATAACTGTTTGAGGAAGTCATTTTCAGCCTCATACCACTTCAGGTAATTTGTAGAAGGGTTAATAAATTTAGTGTAAATTAAAGGACACTATAGAAGTACTAGAGGAAAATAAATATCAATATAATTGTAGAATGGGATATTTTTAGTTGTTTACATAGCTAGATCTAATTATATGTTGTATTATTGTTTCTTCCCTTTCTGCCATGTTTAGAAACCATTACATTCAATGGTGAAGAGAAATAGTGCCTGATGGCACTTAGGGGCTGAGAAATGAGCATTCATACACTTTCATGTGCCACTATGAAGTGACACAGCTTTTCTGGAGGGCAGTTTGTCAGGGTTTTATTGATTTTGCAACTTTTACCATTTTTTTTTCTAAAGATTTTATTTTTATTTATTTTTAGAGAGAGGGGAAGGGAGGGAGACAGAGAGGGAGAGAAACAGCAATGTGTGGTTGCCTCTCACATGGCCCTCACGGGGACCTGGCCCGCAACCCAGGCATGTGCCCCGAACGGGAATCAAACCGGGACCCTCTGGTTCCTAGCCCGCGCTCAATCCACTGAGCTACACCAGCCAGGGCAAACTTTTACCATTTGATCTAAGTTTTTATTTGTAGGAGTTCCTTTAATAAAACAATTAAGGACAAACACAAAATTTTAGCTCTGGAGGTTGTCTTTGCATTATTATTAAGTAGCAAAGTATTGGAAGTGATATAAATGTTCCATGGTATACTGTTTAAATAAACATTTGTTGTTGGAAATGTAATACAATGTTATAAATGTTTTTATTTGTCAAGAAAGATATGTGTGAAATATTTCTGTGCAAAAAGATTACAAATTTTTATTCAGCATAATTCTTTCTGGCATACCAATAATAAATGCCAATTGCAGATAAACAGAAAATACAGAGAAGCTAAAAGAGAAATCTGTATATGCACAGGAAATAGACTGGGTTGTCATTTACCACAATAACTGATTATTACTGAGTGAAGACTTTGATAGATTTTTTCCTTCATATTTATTTTCTAATTTATTTTTCAATTAACTACAACTACAATATACTTGTGTATTTGTGGTGTGTCTGTATTTTGACAAAGGAATAAGATAGTATATTTAAAGAGACTGGAATTATCCTAATTCATGAGAATTTTATAAAATTTTACTCTTCCTTCATACAAATTGTAATAACCTACATCTAGTACATCTTACTGTAGTGAATTTTGTTAGTGCAAAGACTTTCCTCCAATGAAACATAGGTTTAAAAATGAACTGAAGATGTTCAGAGGACTGAAGATCTCAGTTATAATTTTAAAGGTTATATAGGACCATCTTCCTGAATTATTAAAAAAAGTTCCAACAGTATCATAATCTTAGATTTCTCATCTGAGTGATGGAAACTCTTGGAACCTGATTAAGGTGTATGATAAACTGTTTGTGTCTGTTTGTTCTTCTCTTAAAATATCTTACAAAGTACACCCAGGTACACATCCCTGTGTACACTAATATGCAAATGTTTTTTGATAATGATTTTGATTTTTTCCTTTGTTTTGATCACTCTCCTTGTTTTGTTTTCATTTTGTTTGAATCTAATATTGGAGCTAGTTGCCAAAGAGTATTAGTTTGCAGAGATAGTGCTGGTGAGTGTAAAGAACCCTTGTTTCGAAATTGCAGCTCCTTTGCAGTTCTTACAGTTGGTGAGATTTGGAGAGGCAACTGTGGAGTCATCATCTGTTGGTCTTGCCAGTTATTTTCAGTTATCCTTGGGGGATTCAGACGCAAAACAGCGGGCATAGTCATGCTTCACTGTTTTGTTGCCCGGGATGTGTTTTTAGCCTTCATTTCCCTGAGGGAACCTGAGGGGTTGAGATGTGAGTGGTCCGTTCAAGCGTATAATCTATGGAACAGGAGTTTAAGGGTCAAGAGGAGTGAAACAAGAGGTTTGTGGAGTCAGTACGATGCTAAGGTAGTTGGTTCCTTAATTCCTGGGACCTGCCAAGAAGCCATATGGAATTGACCAGGGGAGGGACACATTGCATTTATCTGTCACTTCTTTGGTTGATGGTTGCCTGACTTCTGGGTTGACAGTCATGAGTGCTAAGTGGTTTTTTGGGATTCTACACTGTGGTATTAACAGCAAAGCCCCAGGGAAGGGAGTTTGAGGTTTGGAGCATTAGAGCTGGTTTCGGATTACATTGTGGATGCTTCCAAGGCTGCCCAGAGCGGGTTACCCGCGCTCTCCCTGGAATAACAGCTGAGACTGAGAGGGTCTGAAGTGGAGCACAAGAGGAGTCTAGTACAGATATCGAATACTTGAAATGTAGTACAAATGCAAAATTGAATGGCAGTGTGTAGCGGTACTAGATGCCATTAATGATTATGTATCTATTAAGTATTTCCTAGATCTCAGATGCTTGCATTGTTGAAAGTAAAACAGAATTTTATCTCATTTTCAGAGGGAAGACAGGCGGAGCTTAAAATTTTTAGTATTTTTTGCTTCACTTTTCTTTTAATTCAAGTTGCTTTACTTATATTATCTCATTTAATCCATGTGGCAGTCCTAGGGTACATTTTATTAACTTTAGTTTTTTTTTTTTTTAAATAGATGGGAATGTTGGACAGAGAAGTGAAAAAATTGCCCAAACTTAGACTTAAAGATCTGTCTTACTCTAAGAAGTTTTTTTTTTTTGCTGCTATAGCACCCGTTATTAAAGTCTATGTAATTATGTCAGGTCTCCAACCCTTCTCAATTAGTTTCTGATTCTAAAGGTCATTTGTATATATTCCTTTAGCCCACTAGAGGTCAGTATTGGGTTGATAAAGACAGGAATCTTCCGTTTTTGATTCTCATAACTTAAACTCTGAGTCTTATTGCTAGGCACCCTTGGAAGTTGTATTTCAAAATTAAAAAAATATATATATATTCTGACACAAAAAATGCCCCTTTTTATTACAAAATCATAAGCATGTAATTCTGTAACAACAATATCATACTCAGTATCACACCATATGACATTTTAGGTGAAATGTTCAAATTAAAACTATAAATTATTACACCCATATTACTACTTTACCAACCACACTCAGCAGGCGTTACTTCTGCTGGACCCTGTATGTATGTATGTGTACTGTATGTGTGTGTGTACTGTATGTATGTGTACTGTATGTATGTGTACTGTATGTATGTGTACTGTATGTGTGTACACTTCTGCTGGACCCTGTATGTATGTGTACTGTATGTGTGTGTGTACCGTATGTATGTGTACTGTATGTGTATGTGTGAAGCAATATATATATTGCTTCATAGACACTCTTTGACTGTTGCAAAGTGTTAATAGCAATATTTTTAGGTTAATAGTCCAGATTAGGTAATTTATTCCTCTTCTAATGGGTAGGAGAACATCCAAGTCCTGTCTTTTGCAGATCCCCTCTCTTTTACTGGGCTAGATCTCATGCTTACATAGAATTATTTTGTTATCTATTGCTTCTATATAGTAACCATTTATCTAAATTTAGTGTACATATGTCAGGATAGCTGGGCTTTGGGGATTCTAAGAATGGTGAGGTTTTTTCTATTCTCAAAGAGAGGGGAGTTACGCACCGAAGTGTGGTGCTGTCGTTTGTTTACGTCGGTGTGTGACAGGCTTCCTGAGCTCTTCTCCATCTCCCCCGTTCTGCTCTCAACTTGTTATTTCCATGACCCCCACTGTTCGGAATAATCCCACCATCTAGTCATCAAGGGCAGAATACTTAGAGTTCTTCTTTCCTTCCTGTCTTCTATGTACTGTATTCAAATTAGTAAATTCTGGTGCTTCTTCCTCATATATATCAGCTGTACCTTAATTCAAGTCATCATCGTTCGTATTGCACTGTTACAGTGATCGATACTGGTTTTTTAGTTTCTAGTCTCTATCTTCTCCCACTTGACCACTCCTCTGATCCTGGAAAATTTGCTCGAATGGTAAAGCTGATCCTGTCGTTCCCTTGCTTACATTCCTCCATTGTTTCTCCACTGCCTGCTAGCTAACGTTGAAACTGCCGTGTGTGACATCTTTATCTGTTGTTCATTCTTTATAAACTATGCTCCTATACAAAATTACCTATTCCTTGGGTGGATAGTGTTATTTCACACACGGTGTTTCTTATGTTGTTTCCTTCTTCCAGAATGGTTTGTTACCCTTTTTCTTATTTCCCTTTGGGAAAATGATATTTGTCTTTTAAGAGCATGTTACCTGTTCCTCTGTGAAGCCTTCCCTGGTTTAAATACCTCCAAGAAAATCTGATCACTTTCTCCTTTATTTAACTATTGACCTCTGTATTATTTCTATTATTATACTCATGGCATGGAATTTCAGCCACTTATTACCTGACCTGCTTTCCCCAATAGTTTGACGTGAGGTTCATGGCTCAGAGACTCCATGCTTTTCTCCGCATGCCCAGTGTGCAGCATGATGCCTGGTGCCAAGCAGACATTTGGTACAGGTTTGACTGAAAATAGGAGTACAGAGAGAAAGCATCATGGATTAGGGCAGTGAGAAGAGGCTTTCTAAAGACAGAAGAATTTTGGTTGGCTTTTGAATGAAAGGTTAGATTCAGGCAGGAAGAGGTCATTTAGAAGAGCTACAGAAGTGAAAATATACTTGGTATATTATGAGGCAGAGTCTGATTCAAGTGGAAGGTTTGTGTTAGAGACCACTGGATAAGTACGTTGGAAAACTAGGTTCAGCTTCCGTTATGGTGGAGTCTAAGTGACAGATTGTGGAGTCTGGATTTGTACTTGTTTAAAAATTTTGCCCAGTTTCCTTTATGCCTAATTGGTGTGATGAATGACATGGTTTAAGAAGAGCCTGGCCGCAGTGTGAGGGGAATTTATAATGAGAAGGTGATGAGTTCCACTTTAGGAACGTCGGAATTGAAGCAATGGTAGAGCACACAGTAATAATAGGAAGCTGGAGGTGTGTTATTTGATCTTGGGAGAGTGGTAAGAAAAGAGGGATTGAGGAATAAAGTTTGCTTAATTTCTATATACTAGGAAACCAGAGAAGAATATATATGAGGGAACCTTGAGGAAGAGGTGGTTAAATGTGTAAAACTTAGGCTAAGAAAAAGAAAATGCCTAAATGCTGTGTAAGATCTAACTACTATGTGTATGCTTCATATCCTCCTGCCGCCCCTTCGACCCAGGTGGCAGAAATCAGGCAGCTGCTTCTTTGGCCCGTGATTATAAAGGTTGTCTCTGGAGGGACAGAATAAATGGTCCTGGTGATATAGCTTAGCCTGTTAGAAGAGAGCTCTGAAGGGTGTTTACTGTTTTTTTTTTCTCCTTTGGGCTTTTTATTTTAATATACAAGGTCCGTCTGGAAGGTATCCAGCCGTGTAATATGAGAAATAGAGACATTTATTGAAGAAGATACAAGATACAAGAACACAGTACATAGGACAGTGACGCCTCAGTCCCCTTCCAAGTAGGCACTTTAGGACCTCACATAGTTCTCCTAGTCACCATCAGCTGCCCTGTCATATTTTCCTGAATCTCATGGATGATCTGAAATCTCTTCCCTTTCAAAGGTGATACTAGTTTTGGGAAAAGCCAGAAGTTGCAGGGCACCAAATCTGGGCTGTAGTGGGACTGAGTCACCTGGATGATTTGATGTTCTGCCAAAAAACTCTGCATGAGACGTGATGCATGAGTGGATGTGTTGTCATGATGAAGCTGCCAATCACCAGTTGCCCATAGCTGCAGCCTTTTGAGTCATCCAAATAGTTTCAGTGGATGAATGTTCCAGCTTAGTGCAAAATTTGATGCTGATTGGTTGCTCTACTCACTCAGTCATTTTGAATGCAAAGGCCACACAGTGCACATGCTCACTCACAGTGTCTGCCACCCCTTCTGACTAGTACAGTGAAGTCATCATTGTTCACACATGTGCATTCCAGTCCACTTTCCTTGACTGTCAGGTTACATTGATGTCCCGCAAACCATTCTCATACTATATCAATGGCTAGACTATTTCCGGAAAAACCCCATATTATATTTATATGTTTATATATGTATTTACTCTTCTCCACTTCTTGCCAGTTCCATAACATTCTTAATAGGTGGCAATTTTCATTTGCAGCCATAATGGATAGCATCTGAGTATTTATTTTATCGTTCCACCTGAGATCCAGTGTTTCTAACTTGGCCGGTTCTTGCTTGGCAGATCTGCCCTGACTGCTTCTTTATGCACTGGAAAAGCCTTGATAATTCTAACAGAGACCCCAGGTTCTGATGGAGCTTTAGAATACTACTCGAAATGCTTTGATTTCTTACAAAGGGTTTGCTATCTTAATTTGCACTCCTCCAAATTGATGAGAAAACCAGACAATATCACTTTAAAAGAGCAAGTCATAGGAGAGCTAAAATTACTTCCATAGGATACTTTTAGATTTGTATCATTTCAGGTTTAAATGGGAGTATTTTAAATGTGTTTTCTGTTGATTGCTTTTGATACACTGGCACTATTTTATTTACTGTGGAAGAACAATAATTAACTTGGGATTCAATAGAATAAGACCAACTTATGAGAGCTTTTGGTAATGCTGTACTGAGAGAGAGAATGGAGTTAAGGGGCAGATTTTTAAAATATGGAAGCTTTAGGAAGTTCTCTCTTTGTGCCTCCAGAGTTTGATCCCTTTTTATGTTTTGCTTTAGAAGTAATAGGGACGGACTTGTTACTTGTGAGAAGAAAAAAAAGAACACTGCATCTAATTTGGGGTTTCTGATGCTTGAAGGATATGTATGTCTAATGTACAAACCTAAATTAAATGGTTTTGAATGCCTTTTCTGCCTCAGTTTGTTCCCAAAGCCACGTAGTTTATGTAAGTCAAAGCAAAATCTCAATGAGTACTATGTAGAGCAACAAGTTTGTCAATTGATTAAAATCTCTGGAATGTAGATTCTTTTCATTTTCTTGGCAGAAACTAGCTCACATAGTTCAAGTTTTTCTCTGTCTTATTATAATTGTCTCATTTAACCATTGTCTGTACTAACATCTTATACTTAATATTTGTCTTGAATTCCTTAATCTCATTCAGAATATTTGGAAACTGATTTTCTCCTGTCACTGAGGAGAAATATCATATATTTATTAAGGAATATATATTTGGAGAAGTCACATTTCTCAAGCTTTGTATTTTAGAATGATACTAAGTATTTTTTTTTTAAGGGAAAGTTCCATTGTGAAATACTTTTGGAACATGCTGAGTTGAATCAAATTAAAGAATTTTCTTTAAATGGACTTATCCCAGTTTTGACTTTGTTAATAAGCTTTATATATCTACAAGAAGGCTACGTGATATGGAGTGTTTCCCATTTATTTGATCACAAAACTCGTTGCCCCCTTTTGGGAAACAGGTTGCCGTGCTTTGTGGGACTGTTGGTATAGTGGAGAGCTCATGGATGTGTGAGATTCTGATTTACTACTGACTAGACCCCACCCAAGTCCTCTGTCTTCTGCCTCAGTTTCCTGAGTAGTGACTAACGTCACTTCCAGCTCTAATACTGTCTGTTTTAGTATTTCTGTTGCTGACCCTGGAAAATGACACTTTGTATCTATTGAAATCACACCATCATTGAAATCTATTTTTTTAAGATGAGGGGATTACACTTCCTTTTCTCTAAAAGTTTAGAAGAAGAGAGCCTTTAAAACTCTTGGTTCCCACAGATTAAGGTCATGAAATCTCGTTGGATTAATTAGTTCAAGTCACTCTCTTAAGATATTTTATTTTCTTAACCAGGAGAGTTATGTTGGTCTCTTACTTAGAACCACACAACTATGAAAGAGTCCCCAAAGCTGAAAGACTCTGTCTGCCTTCCCCCATCACATGGTCCCAGCATGGCATTTATTTTGTGAGATGTAAATATTTGGTCATTTGCACCAATCTTGGCTACTTAGAGGAGAATGGGTAGATTTCATTTTTGTGATGATTTGGTGATTGTATTTGAAAAGTCTTATGATAACATTGACTGATTAACCTTTTTTTTCTATGGAAACTGGAAAAATGAATCAAGAGGGGTAACTTCAGGGTTAAAAATGTATACATTAATATGTTTGGGTTTATTTCTGGGACTAAAACTGTGTATTCATTTTATTGTATTTTCTTTAAGATACCAATTTTTTGAAAATCAGAAGTTTCTTTTTTTTAGATTTATTGATATTAAAGAAGAAGAGAGAGAAAGAGAAAGAGAGAGAGAGAGACATTGATTTGTTGCTCCACTTATTTTTGCATTTATGCATGCATTGGTTGCTTCTTGTATGTGCCCTGACCAGAGATTGAACCCACAACTTTGACGTGTTGGGACGATTCTCTAACCAACTGAGCTATCTGGCCAGGGCTTGAAAAGCAGAAATGTTTTGAATGCTTAATTCTTTTCTTTTTCTTTTTTAAAAATCTCTATGTGTATGTCTTTATCCTAGGCCCAACAGCAAAGAAACCTGGATAACATCGTCTTGCAACACCCCAGAATAGGCAGCAAGAGAAAATCTAAGAAAGATGCATATACAATTTTTGATACAGAACTAGAAAGCACTAGCCCCAAGTCTGAACAGGATTCAGGAATTCTGGACGTTGAAGATGATGATGATGATGAAGAGGTAACTAAAATTTGAACAGAGGATCTGAGATTGTTGTTAGGTTTAAATACAGTATGCTTGAGATGTGATGAAGAGTTTATCCATTTAATACAGCTTTTATGATATTCTGGAATTAGATATCATTTTAAATACAAATAGTCTCCAGTTTAAGGAGTCTGAAGGTGCACTAAGATATTTTAGATTCTAATTCTTTTTCTAAAAATAAGTTTCTTTCTTTCTTTTTTTTTTTTGTAGACCGACTGGGTACGTACTACATTAAGGGAAGAGTAGCGTTTACCTGACCTGGAGAAAGAGTCTAGGTGACCTCCATTGAGCTAGAAAAAGTTTCTTGAGGCAAATAAAAGATGTTACTTTAAGCAGTGGGGAACGAACAAAGGAATTTCTTAGCCTTGGTTCAGATTGAAAATATAAAACGGTTCCAGAAAGTGGAGAATACATTTCTGGAGGAAATAAATGTATCAGTGATGACAGAGAATCTAGGAATTTTGTGACATGTCTGTAACCTCTTAGATTAGATCTGTGTCATATTCATGAAGAAAAAGATTAAGTGGCTTACTTAGTACATATTTTTATATCTCTCTTTGTTGTTGGAAGTGTAATGTGGTTTTAAAAACAAAACTACTGTGATATGAGATTTCCTGTTAAAACGCTTTTGTAAATACTTATTTGTGTAATGGGATTAGTTTCTCTGAGTGTAGTGGTTGAAGAGTGACCGACCGCTGGAGTCAGACAAATCCTGGCTCTACCGTTACTTTTTAAAAATTAGCATTTATAATCATATCATTTTCTTTGAAAGTGTTTAGGGACATGTGTGAGGAACCACTTACTCCTGTTCTCAGTCAGTCTCTTTGCCTTCAATTACTGTGTCCTTTTTATTGTTTCTCCAGATAAAACTGGGTTCACTGTCTCGTCTACTTCCTTGTCCTTTGCCGCTTACCCTTGCTACTCTCCTCTCCCCCAAAACTTGCCACTGTCTAACTTCATAATCTTAAGTAATTGTTTAATCTGTTGGAACGTTAGTGTCTTCTGTCAAGTGAAGACAGTGTTCTCTGTCCCCATAGGTTTGCACAAGTGCCTGTACTGTATAAGGTGGTTTATGCAGATGTTAGTTCTTGCCCTATTTTCATTACTCTTCCTTCCTCACTTCTTAAGTATCACTACTGTCAGTATCCCTGTCTTTACTATTCTTCTTCTTTCATGTCAAAAATCAAATTGCCATTGTTCAAATTGTTTGGGCAGAAAAGCAAATAACCAAGTTAATTATGTGTCTAGAACATTAGCATTTACATTTGATTGAATGTCTGAGAGATTATTATACGTGTAAAGTTATACATTTTTTATATACTTATTTTTGAGAGGACACAGTTTACAATATAAGTGAATAATTGCATCTATTATTTATACCTATTGTGTAACTGAGGTACATTAATAGTTACCAATGTGAGAAAGTTTTATCATAATCCCTATGGGACTTGGGTAACAAGAACTTTTTTTTATCCTTACCTGAGGACTTTTTTATTGCGTTTTTAGAGAGAGAGGAAGGAAGAGAGAAACATCGATGCAAGAGAGAAGCATCAATTGATTGCCTGTCACATGTGCCCTGACCTGGAATTGAACCCACAACCTTTTGGTTATGGGATGATGCTCCAACCACCTGAGCCACACTGGCCAGGGCACAGGAAATTTTAATAGCCCTAAGGAACAGAGCTAAGAAAAGAATCAAGTGTTTGCCTGATACCCATAGGGATAGAAAGGGGCAAAGAAGACTTGACCCCTCTGATATTTTCTAGTGTTCTCTCTTCTTGCCTGGAATGACTGGTATGGCAGGATGTAGATTCACCCTGGAGAGCAGACTGTCAGGTAGTAGACTCATCACTAATGACATGTTACAGTAGTAATACAATAAAGAATCAGTCTCAAGCCAGACCAGTTAATGCCTCTTATTTACATTTTGGGTACCTGTCAAGGGAATGAAATTCTACCAGGCACTATGGTTTAGGGAAACCAAAGTTAGACATAGTCCATGCTCCTGGGCAATATACAGATGAACAGATGGTTAGATGATAAGGTGAAAGAATGAAATATATACACAGTTCTCATGTATCACTGAGAACTTTCTGCATCGGAGCCATTCTTTATCATTAATTCACTGACTACCCTGAGCACGTCCCTTGTAATTTTTGTGTCATGTATCTTCTTTGTTTTATCTTCTGAGGTCCAGAGAAGATGAAGAAAGTGGGACTAGTAAAGTGTGTTGAGGGCTGCTCATAAAGGAAGTATTAGAGGAATGTACTTGGAAGTTAACTTTTTAAAATGCTCCCTATCCCAAATCAAACAGAATTCACATTAGAGATTTGCTGATTGAGCTCTTACAGCAAGAATTCAGCACTTCACTGTCATCTAATGGCACCCTATCTTAAAAAAATGTCTACTTTATATTTATTTACTTCTCAGTTTGAATCTTCTTCAAGTGCACATTCTTAATCTCAAACCTCATGTAGAGAATTATTTATTTAGATGTCTTCAAACTGGTTTCTTGGCATAGTTCTTGCATGGTGTGAATAAATTCTTCAGATAAGGTCTTTCGTGACCCACTGTGACGTTCTGACCTTCATTCTTGTCATTCTTCAACAGACCTCATCGAGAGCAGCGTAAATAGTTTTTGAAATATTTTGACTTTTAAACTGTGTCATAGAATCCTGTAGGGCAGTGGTTCTTAATCTATTTGGGGTAATGTATTACTTTGAGAGTTTGAAAATAAATATATATGGAATCTTCCCCAGTAAAATGTGCATATATTCACTCAGAAAAAGTTCCACGTGAAATTTCAAGGAATTCATTAAACTCATGGTTCTGATTCTGCAGGTTGGGGGTGAGTCTCAGATTCTGTATTTGTAACAAGCCCCCAGGTAGGGATGGTGCTTCTGGTCTCAGAGCGCAGTGTGAGCGACAGGGCAAGAGAAGACCACAAGGAAGAATTTTTAGTGCATAAAGAAAACAAACCCATGGTTTGGGTCTCCTATTGATTTTTCATGAATATGTCTTAAAATTTCTCCAACAATGAATGTAGCACTTGAAAAGAAAGTTATACTTTGCTTTCTAAAATCTGTGACTTGTAATAGGTTACCAGCATTATTGTTCATGAAATTTTGATTCTGATTTAACCTACTTAAGGTTAGGTATTTTTATTCTCTGAAGTAAGAGCCTGTTACCATTTTTTTTTGGTGCTTTTAATGGAAGTACGCTTAATATATTCTTTGAGTCACAAATGATATTTTTAGACTATTTTCTGTATCTTTAGCTTGATGATACTTAATAGGAGACCATAGAATGAGATGGTAGGAAATCCCAAATACCTAGGACACAACTTTGCACACAGTGACCATACAGTTCACATATTGTTAATCTGAAATCAAAGTGTGTCAGATATGGGAGAAACTGAGAACTAAGGATGACGTTATAGTAGTAAATTGTCATGTTGGATGAAAAACCATCTCACATGGTGAACCAATTGAAAGAGTCAGTCTCTTGATTGTTGATAAGTGTTGCGGGATAAGTATTCCCCCGTAAACTCTATCAGTGTTTCATTTTTGTCTAAGCTAAGAGGGTCACCTTAATTAAGGTAAAACTTTTTTTCCCATCTTATATATCAAAGGTGAACTATAAACTGATGATATTTGACAATTTCTGATTCATGACTTAATTCAATTAATTATTAATGAAAATACATATGATTTCAGGAATTTGATTTGAATCTCTATATCATCCTATGCTATATGCAAACATAATTGCTCTTCTGTAAATGTCTAGATAGGACTTAAATACTTTTAAAAGTAGTGAAAATTTTAGATTAAGGGTGTATTTATGGGTCTGGAATCATCAACACTCATATTTTAGATATTTGAAGATAAAATACAAAGAACTCTGTAAGGTGATCTGTTACATGTAAGAAGGGGGCAGTAACACCTCCTGAGCGTAGGGTTATTGTGAGGATTGACTGAAATAGTGTCTAAAATGCTCTTGTCATGGTGCCCGGGACACACAATGTTATCATTATGTAATAGTTCCCAGTTAGGTATAATGGTTGTGTGCTTTTTTGGGGGAGTAAAATTTAGAAAAGTTGATACAGTTCTTAGTAATGTATATTTGTATGGACTGATAAACACCATCTGGTATAAACAAAAAATATGCTGAAATAGAGCAGCATTGAGTAAGAAATAGTTTTAGAAAGCAGGACCCATGATTTCTTCTTTGTTTTCAGGTTACTTCAGAACTTCTGCATTCTTAGAACATGTCATGGGAACATACTTATGGTACCTCTCCTACTCCAGTGTGTCTCTCTCATTGTTCACACACTAGGAGAGAGCAATGGTCTCCATGTTACTCATACAGCTCTTCATAGATATGGGTCAGAAAAGTGAATGTGATCAAATGATCCACCTCAGGATTAGCTCTCAAGATTTTGGTGGAATTAACAGATGAAATTGCTAATTTAACTACAAATGGCATATAATATAAATCCTTTTGGGAAGTCTCAATAATTGTTGTAAGTACTAATTTTGAAGTAACAGTATGTAGTTGCTAGTGCTGCCATAACAAAATACCACAGACTGTGTGGCTTAAACAACAGAAATTTGTTTTCTGTAAGCCCCAGGATCTAAGTGGCAGAGGGTTGGTTTCTGCTCAGGCCTCTCTCCTTGCCTTGCAAATGGCTACCTTCTTGCTGTGTCCTCACTTGGCCAGTCCCCTGTGCTTCTCTCTGGTGTGTCTTCCTCTTCTTATGAGGACACCAGTCCTACTGTATTAGAGCCCCACTCATATGATTCCATTTAACCCCAATTACCTCCTTAAAGGCCCCGTCTCCAAACACAGTCACATTGGGTGTTAGGACTTCAACATAAGAATTCGGAGGCTGACACAATTCAGTCTATAACACAGAGTGGTTGGAAAGAACTAAAGATTTGTATTTAAAAGGTACAAGTTCTCTCAGCTTTGTGCTGTTGGAGCAAATTATGTCATTTCTCTAAGCATCTCTTTTCTCACCTGTAAAAATGCCAATTTATGTCACCTTGCTTGGGAAAAATTCTAGTTATCAGGATATTTGACCCAAATTTCAAATTGTTTTTTACGAAACTTTCTATTGACAGGAAGGTAACAGAAAACGAGCATCACTTCTCAGTAAGCTAATGAAATAAAGGTTGCCATTAGAACTTTAGAATTTATACCAGAGGTTGCTGATTGGTGTAGCCCATGGACCAGAAACAGCTTGCAAAATGGTTGTTGGCTTGCATAGTGCTTAAAATTTTAAAACTTAGTTGTCAACTTTTAAAAGTCAATTGATTTCACATAAAAGTCTATATTTCCAACTTAAGCATGGTAGTCATAGACTCGCCCTGGTAGCAATGTTGTCACAGGGATCTGGTTTTCCAAGATCCCTAAGCCACACCTCTGGTCATGTCTGCACATTGGCAATTGCCATTTATTATCACATTTATGCTGTTGTTGAGGGAAATACATTATTATTTATACTGAGTCTTGATTAAAAGGTGAATGAAAGACTGACAGGACCACATGTTTGAAAAGAGCAATGAGAACATAGTCTTTTGTAAAAATGAATAATAGTATGTCTATTTCAGAGAATGCAATTTAAAATGCCGGCCTACTTCACTTATTTCCGGTCCCCACTGGCCCTTTGTAGGCTTTGCGTTTTTCAATTCTATTTTTAATGAAAGCTGATCTAGTAAAGCTAATATATACAATCAGATGAAAAGTATTAATAGATACCCACATGTATAATCAAATGGCAATAAAGACAATTTAGAAAGTTGAATGCAAACATTATGGCATGCTTGAGACATTCTGTTTTGGGTTTCTTATTCCCATTCTTTGATTTTTAGGCCTAGTCACTGTAAAAATATATTATGGCTCACATTGATTTAAAATTTTATTAAGTTTTCATTACAGTGATATTAAAAAGGTCTTGTCATTTTAAAATTACTTGCCTCAGTTACAGACATCTACCTGCCTTTTCAGATCTTACAGAATTTCTCCTTTATACACTCATTGCTTATTCAACCACCACCTTAACTCTGTGCTAAGTTGCTAATAACACTGAGTAAGGAATATAGTACTTTCTTCTCCTTGTCTAAAATATCTAATTCTACTTTTCATAAGAGTAGTTTATTTTCACCTCTTCTGTGTTACCTTCTTTTTAAAAAATTATTTTTCTTTTGAAGTCTTAGATCTTCAAAAAAGTAGAGACTTCTGGCCAAGATGCAGGTGTAGATAGATACACTTTGCCTCCTCACACAACCAAAAAAAGGACGACAACAAATTCAAAGGTAAAAAATAAAATAACTGCCAGAAAATTGAACTGTATGGAAGTCCGACAACCAAAGGGTTAAAGAAGAAACATTCATTTAGGCTGTGCCACAAGGTTGCCTTGCCCTACCAAATAACTAAGACTCTGCCCCTTACTACATAATAGTTGCACCCAGACAAAAAAATATGGCCCAAATGAAAGAACAGATCAAAGCTCTAAAAATAGAACTAAGCGATAAAGAGAGAACCAACCTACCAGATGCAGAGCTCAAAACACTGGTAATCTGGATGCTCACAGAAATGGTTGAGTATGGTTGAAAAATAGAGGAAAAAGTGAAGGCTACACAAAGTGAAATAAAGCAAAATATACAAGGAACCAACAGTGAAGAGAAGGAAACCAGGACTTAAATAAAAGATCTGGAGCAGAAGAAAGAAATAAACGTTCAACCAGAACAGAATGAAGAAACAAGAATTCAAAAAAATGAGGAGAGGCTTAGGAACCTCCAGACAACTTTAAACATTCCAACATCTGAATCATAGGGGTGCCAGAAGGAGAAGAGGAAGAGCAAGGAATTGGAAACTTATTTGAAAAAATAATGGAGAACTTCCCCAATCTGGCAAAGGAAATAGACTTCCAGGAAGTCCAGGAAGCTCAGAAAGTCCCAAAGAAGTTGGACCCAAGAAGCACACACCAAGGTACTTTATAATAAATTACCCAAGATTAAAGATAAGGAGAGAATCTTAAAAGCAATAAGAGAAAACCAGACAGTTACGTACAAAGCAGTGCCCTATCACTATCAGCTGAAAGAAACCTTACAGGCAAGAAGGGACTGGCAAGAAGTATTCAAAGTCATGAAAGTTAAGGACCTACATCCAAAATTACTCTATCCAGCAAAGCTATCATTTAGAGTGGAAGGGAAGATAAAGTGCTTCCCAGATAAGGTCAAGTTAAAGGAGTTCATCATCACCAAGCCCTTATTATATGAAATGTTAAAGGGACTTATCTAAGAAAAAGAAGATGATCAAAAATATGAACAGTAAAATGACAACAAAACTCACAACTGTCAACAATGGAATCTCAAAAAACAAATACAAACTAAGCAAACAACTAGAACAGGAATAGAATCACAGAAATGGAGATCACATGGAGGGATATCACTGGGAGCGGGAGGGGGAGAATGGGGGAAAAGGTACAGGGAATAAGTAGCATAAATGGTAGGCACAAAATAGACAGGGGGAGGTTAAGAATAGTGCAGGCAATGGAGAAGCCAAAGAACTTATATGTATGACCCATGAACATGAACTAAGGGCGAGGGGGTGGGGGGGCTGCTGGTGGGAGGAGGGGTGCAGGGCAGAGGGGAATAAAGGGGAGAAAAATATGGGACAACTTTAATAGCATAATCAATAAAATATATGTTTTTAATAAGTAGTAATAAAATGAACCCATGTACCCTTTACTTACAGGCTTCACTTAATAAAATTTAACATACTCTCTCGAATATTTGATGTTGAAAGAATCAAAATATACATATATCCAGTTACCCCACACAAAACTAAGCCATTTGAAATTGTCATATTTCATTCATCATATTTGAACTCTCAGTACAGCAATCTGTAGTTCCCTAAGAATTACATTGTCTTTTATAACCACAATACAATTATTACACTCATGAAATTTACCATTGATACAGTAAATGCCACTTAATATACAACCCATATACTAAGTCAGTTTCTCAATAATGTCTCTTATAGCAGACTTTTTTCTTTCATTTTTCTTGCAGCCATATCCAGACAGATATCACACACTGTGTTTAATTTTTATGTCTGTTTATTCTCCTTTAATGTCTCCAGTTAGGTACGTTTGGCACATCCTCATGATTAGGTTAAGTTAAATTAGTGTTGGTAGGATATTATGAAAGTAATATTATGTTCTTTTAGTTGCATCATATCAGGTTGAAGTGGTGTCTATGGGAAAGGTACCTTTCCCTCTTTGTAATGAGTAAGTGATCAGTGGAGGGATTCTTTTAGATTAAGTGACTACCGTGTTCCTTACCCAGTGTTTATCCACTGGCTTTAGAATTCATGGAAGATTCTTTGCCAAACCATGTGTTAGTGTGGTGATTATGAAATAGTGGTTTTTTTTTCTCATTTGTTTGACAATGATTATTTGCATTCTGCTGTAAAAAAGAACTTTTCTCCCTTTCCTTTTTTTAGTATTAGTCTTGGCATGTGGATTCTTGTTTTATATACAATGGGTTATATTCCACTCTTGCCTTTCATTTTGATTCTCTAATTTTTCCCAGTGTGGCCAGTGTAAGTCTCAACCATTATCCACTGACATGTCTCCATCAATTTTTTTAAATTACATTTATTGAGGTGACATTAGTTATTAAAATTATGTAGGTTTCAAGTGTACAGTTCTACAATACATCATCTGTATGTTGCATTGTGTGTTCACCACCGAAAGTCAAGTCTCCTTTTGCCACCACACATTTGGTCTCCTTTACGCTTTTCTACTCCCCCACACCCCTTCCCTCTGGTAACCACTGTACTGTTGTCTGTGTCTGAGCTTTCGTTCATTTGTTTTGTTTGTTCATTTGTTGCTTTCATTTTTATATCCTACATATGAATGAAATAATTTGATTCTTGACTTTTTCCTGACTTATTTTGCTTAGCATGATATTTTCAAGATCTATCTATTTTGTTGCAAATGGCAATATTTCTTCTTTTCTTATGGCTGACCAGTATTCCATTGTGTATATGTACCACAGCTTCTTGATCTAATCATCTACTGAGGGACACATTGGTTGTTTTCATGTCTTGGCCACTGTGAATAATGCTGCAGTGAATATAGGGGTGCATATATCTTCGTGAATAAACATTTTCAAATTTTTCAGGAAGAGGAGTTTTTGGGTCCTATCGTAACTCTATTCTTAATTGTTTGAGAAATCTCCGTACTGTTTTCCATAGTGTCTGTACCAGGGTACTTTCCCATGAGCAGTGAATGAGGGTTCTTTTTCCCCCACAGCCTGTCCAACACTTGCTATTACCTGTCTTGTTGATAACAGCCATTCTTACAGGTGTGAGGTGGAATCTCATTGTAGTTTTGATTTGATTTCCTTCATAGCTTCCATCAATTTTGATTAATTCCTTTTCCTTTCCTGGTAAAAGATGCTCTTGATTCACTCCAGGTTCTGCCCCCGCCCCAGATTCAGCTGTTTCTTCAAAGAGCTCTTTTCCCATTACTGGAGAATGATATTTAGAAACTGAGTTGTGGGCATTAGGTATGTTCCTTTGTGGACAGAGCGAAGAAATACACATGCCACACCAACACATAGACCATTTTATAAATCATAAGTTAAAACTAATGCTTCTAACTTCAACCTGATATTACAGGTAATATCCCCTTCTACTCTAGATTTGTATCCCTTAGAATTCAGATTTCCAGAGTATCTATATATTTACTCATTTGTCTAATCATCTATCACAAACAAAGTACTGGTAGTTCCGTCCATAATTGCTTTACAAATGTTACTAAAAGCAGTATATTTATTAAGTTTATGATTTTTTTCCAGTTCTTTTTACCCTACAGTATATCCCACAGAGGCTATATAGTTCAGAGTATTTTGTTCAAATGTTTCTGGGCTATTTTTTTTCCTTCTGTGTGATTGTTACCAAATTAATATATAATTAGGTTCTCTTGTTTTTTTCTTTTTGCATTATTTTCCATAGTTGCCTTCTTTTGTTATTATTGACTATGTAAAATATGAACATGGATTAAAAGGCAAAATTATATAAGCTACGCCCAGTAAACCCCATTCTTCTCTTGACCCCTTCACTGTGTTTCTGCCCACCCTTCGTGTGTGTGTGCCCTTCCTGACTGACCCCTTACACAACACGACTGCTAATAGCATGATACACATACAGTTTTTGTAGTCACTTTTATCCTGAAAATGTATCCACATCAGTTCATAGAAATCTTTGTCATTTTACTTTTACTACCAGATAGTACATCATTAACTGAATGTACTTGTGGTTCATTCAGCCAATCTTCCACATGTGGGTGTTTAATAATTTTTAGTATTTTCAAATTAAAATATAGTGTTTCAACTATTCAGCTGCTATTCTTAGTTAAAAATAATACTGACAATACCAGGTAAAGGGCAGAAAGCAGCTGAATTCTCATACATTGCATTGAAAATGCAAAATAGTATGGACACTTTGGAAAGCAGTTTCGTAGTGTTTATTCATATACACTTACCATATATATGATCCAGCAATCTCACTTTTAGGTATTTGCCCATTATATTCCCACAAAACCCATACCTGAATGTTCATAGCAACTTTATTCATATATTTCTAGAAAGTAGAAACAACCCAAGTGTCCTTCTGTGGGAGAGGGGATAACTTAACTGCGGTATATCCATAACTGGAGTATCACTCTGAAACAGAAAGAAACGAGCTATAGGTACATGAAAGCACAGGTCCATCTGTGTTGAACCTCACATGCAGTGTGTTAAATGAAAGAAACCAGATCCAAAGGCTGCATAGCACCTGAATCTATTTCTATGGCACTCCTGAAAAGGGAAGACTCCAGGGACACAAAAAGGGGTCAGTGTTTACTAAGAGCTAGGTGTCAGGGAACCAACTGACTACATAGGGGCATGAGGGAATTTTGGGGGTGGTGGGTCTTTTACAGTCTAGTTTGTGCTGATGATTACAGGACTCTATGGATTTGTCAGAACTCATTGAATTGTTCACTAGAAAGGGTATATTTTATTGCATGTAAAACATCCTAAAACATAAAGTTTCAAAATGAACCCCAACACCTGAGGTCTATATTCAGGGTAGGTTCCTAGAAGCAGGACCATTGGTTCACGGGGTAAGGGCATGTGTAGTTTTGTTCAATGTCAAATTGTGCTTCATAGAGGTTATACCATTTCGTGTCTCTCTCCCCGCAGCAGTGTGTGAGATGCCTATTTCCTGGCAACTTCTTCAGTATTTTGTTAAGCTTTGAATTTGGGCCGGTTACATAGATGAAAAATGCCATCACTGTATGGTTTTAATTTGCATTTCTATTACCATGAGTGAAATGTAGTAACTTATAAGTTTGAGGGCTATTTGTATGATCTCTTTTCTTCAGTAAATTTTCTGCTCATGTATTTTGCCCCACTTTTCTAATGATTTTATTTTTTCCCTTCAATTTTAATGAGTTCTTTATATATTCTTTACATATATTATAACATTATTTTCTATTATTTTGATTAACTTTTCCTCCTCTCAGAACTTCTATACTTAGTACCATATTTAGTTCTCATGGTCTTTTTTGCCTAACAGTGTACAATTGCTTAGCATATAGTAGGACTATTGTTAAATAAAGACCAGTTGAACTTTTATTTCCCCGGTCTTTAGCTTTAAACACAGAATTCTTGAGGGACTCTCTTTTGGTTTTGGCCACAAAGGTTTTTGCAGTATCTCCGTGAAGAGAAATGGTGATTTTTTTCTTATTGTCTTCTGCTTAGTGCAAACACTTGGTAATAATCTCTTGGGGGATTTTTCAAGAAGAATCCTAATGATTTGTGAGACACTCCACAGCAAAATCTGGAACTTTCAGGCTAGGGCTCTGGTCAGGGTATTCTTACATGTTCAAAGGCTCAGAAAATTCTTTATAGTTTTGCTAATTTAGTCACTCAGAATCCTAGGCCTTCTGATTTGTTGATGTGTTGGTGTTCAGTCCAGCTCTGTGAAGGGTTATTTCCAAATGAATTCTACCCTTCTTTTCTCTGAAGTTTTGGAAGCAAAGTAGGACAGAAAAGTGAAGTGGTAGAGAAGTTTACCAGGTATTTCCTGGCTTCCAGACATAATATGAGCATCGAAATTGATCCTTTGAATGCAAAGGCAGTGCCCCTTCAGCTAGTCATTTGTTGTTTTCTCCCTTCAGAAAGATGCATGGTACATTTTAATGATCTGAGATCCAACTAATGCTCAGAAATGGCATCAAGTCCCTGCATTCATTTCCTAATACCGAGAAGCTGTTTTGTGTAGAGTGGTAGTCAAACATATTTTCAAGAAGGGGAATGACTCAAATAATTAGTGAGAAACATATTTAAATTCCTTGCAAACTTCTGCCGTACTCGTTCTGGATGATCCACCTACTTTGAAGATTTCATAAGAGAAAAGTAAATGGCCTGTGTGCGTGTGTGCATCTCCTGGGACGGCCGTGCTAACAACAGGGCCTGCGCGCACTAATGCATTTCTGTGTTCGTGCACCGTCTTCTTCAGTGTGTGGCTAAATTTCTCAGTACATTTGCTTCTACTCTCAAGTGGAGGGAGATGAGCACTTTCCTTGTACTCTGTTCTTCTTTCCTAATGGTATACTTACCCAATAATAAAGCAGGTAGGCTTATCAGGTTGTTACCTGCAATTACTTTTTTTTCCTACCTCCATTCAGTAGTGAGTCTTTTAAGGTAGTAGAAATAGTTACCAACTCCCAACTTTTTTTAGGGGGCAGGGAGTATTACAGAAATATTAAATGGATATATCTGTTAACATATGAATGCCATTATTTATTTTAAAATTAAAATCTTTTTCTTCTTTAATATATCATTTTCTTTATTCTGAATGAGAGGAACTTACCCATTAACCTTTTTATTTTCAGAGACTTTGACCTGAACTAAGATATATTAGAGAGGAAGAAAAACATTATAAAAGTCAGATCGTGATGTTTTGCAAGAATTTTCATAATTAAAAATGTTCATGTTCCATTTCTTTCTGACTATCTAATATTCCCATTTCTACTAGGAATTTTTATGTCTCCCTCAAAATATATTGTCTGCAGAGGCTTATAAGACTTGTTTTTCCATGTGCCTTCCATTAATCCTATTTATAAGTTTACTTTCTTACTTTGTCTTCAGACTCTTTTTAGTCCTCTGTATAGTGGCGTCATTTGGTAGCTGGTATATTGATAGTACATAGGGTCTTTAACAACAGATGTTTTGCAGACAATGATTAAGAAGTATTGCTTTGATGGAAGTTGTTAATATTTATCATATAAATGTAAAAGTCATATTGAAACAGACAGATTAGCCATCTACATTGGTACCTAGTGATACATGATCTCTAATGGATATGTGATAGTGTAATTGTAGAATGTAGCAGTTACCTTCCTTATATCTACCTCTGAATGTTATAATCCAGACACTCCTGAATTCTTTTACTAGAATATTATTTTAGCCCCCTAACATATATTATAACATGCTTTCAGAGATAAATTTCTTGGTTACAGAATCTAAAATCTTACTTACTATTTGTTACTCTGAAAATAAAGAGGTTTGAGCTGACAGAAGGCACTAATGCTCTCCATGCAGAAACTATATAGGGAATTAGGCGGCTGCTGTCCTTGGTGATGAAATTATTTCATGTGAATTAATAAGGAAAAGAACTAGTTAAAAACAGAATAATCTCAAATATACTATTTGTGGCTAAGGTTGATATCTTCATAGATCTATTCGAACTAGAAAAACGCAGGCTCCAGTATCTTAATGTCTTGAGTTCCTGACTGCCAGGCAGAGGAAATGTTTAACTATTTTAATCATGTTTCTGTATTTCAGAAAGAAAGCCCTTATGAGAGGAAATGACAACATCCTACCACAAAGTTATCTCTTATCAGTTATAGTCTCAGTCAATAATGATTTGTCAAACTTGGACATGTGTAAAATGCAGAGCTGTGTTATTTACTTTGGAAAGGAAAAATTAGATGAAGCTGATAACGACAGAGTCATGGCTTTTGTTAGGAGACAGAAACCATTAGAGACAGTCATTGTTAGCTTAGGAAAGTGTCCTTGGACCCCTCCCTCTGCCCCAGCTGAAACCTAAACCTGCTTGAATCATTCTTGCAACTTGAGGGAAGGGAGGGGCAACGGAGAGGAAGAAGAATGAAGACAGTTTTGACAGAGATTTAGCATTTTAAATGTAGAGCAAAAGGCGGACCTTAAAACAGACCTGTATGAGTCAGAAAAACTGCCTTTTGTTCTCTTCCCCACCCCATTTATTTAGATTTTTGAAAGTTCATTTCTTATCCTTCCAAACATGTAGCATTCCTTCACGTACAGTGTAGGTTGCTGTCTTGCTTTTGCCTTTCCCTCGATGTGATTCTTTTTCATTAGTGAAAATAGAGAAAACACATCTAGCTCAAAGCAACAGGAGTCAGTGCATGCTTTACATGCCTTTCTCCTCGCAGTGCTGTTCTCAGTTCCTCAGTCTTCCTGGTGCTTCTCACAGGAGGGAGCGCAGAGGAAAAATGGTTTCTAAATAGCAGATTATTTTGAGGAGGGAGGTGAAGTTTGTAAACTGAAGCCTCATTTTGCTCTATCTTTTCTTGTCAAGATTTTTGTGTACTGCTTTCAAGGCAGGCAGTCATGTGCTCAGGAGGACTTAAATGGGCTATGATTTCAGAGCTAAGAAACAGCAAAGCTAGTATTTCCAGGTCAGGGCACTTTAAACAGTTTGGAGTTGAGTATGATGATGTCAAGACAGCCTCACAGAGAATAGGTTTGGTTGTAAGAATTTGGTGGAGATGACAGGAAAGACCTTTGTCTCCCATGTGTGTGTGTGTGTGAGTATTTTAGTTGGCCCAGATAAACTGGTCTTATTAGTCCATTAGTAAGGGGCCCTATTAGCTTATTCAGCACAGATTTATAGGAAAACTGCCCCCTAATGTGGACATTTATTCTGTAAGGGTGGGTCCACGTGTGAAAGGGCCAAGGCTCTGTCTGGAGAATGGCTTGAGGCACTTAGTTTCCTTTTGAATGAGACTATAGCTCTGAGTCAAAGCAAAACAGAAAAAACTGCATGAAGACCATAAATGCAAAGTTGTGATTAAATTTTTATTCAAAATTAAGTAAGGAAATTTCCTTAACTTTTTGCAAATATACTTATAATAATCATTAATTATTATTATTAATCTTTGTAATCATTAATTCTAAATAAAAGAAAAAAGTTTTATTTCCTATACGGATCAGATTTTTTAAATGTTTCTTGTCTTCTTTTCATGCCTGTTTAATTTTTGTGTAGTTTAAATACAATTATAAATGAAATTTTACTATTTTTCTTTTGAGATTGTGTTTCACTTAGCTATCGTTTGCACTGGTAGGCTGTGGTTTTCTGGAAAGACAAAGTAAATTTCCTTCTTTAAATCTCAACTTTGCAGTCAGAGAGGTGAGACTGTAAAGATGCTTTAATGGTGTGGTCATTTCAAATAAGTGTGCCTAAATTATCACGTGTTGCTTCATTTTGAACTAGTTAAAAATCTTGCCTTAAAAATGTTATTAAGATAAAAATGAGTGTCCATTTGTACTCTTTTTTTATTAAAGATTTTAATTATTTTTGGAGGGAGGGGACGGGAAGGAGAAAGAGAGGGAGAGAAACATCAATTTGTGATTGTCTCTTGCATGCCCCTCATTGGAGACCTGGCCTGCAACCCAGGAGTGTGCCCTGACTGGGAATCTAAGCTATGATCCTTTGGTTTGCAGGCCAGAGTTCAGTTCACTGAGCTACACCAGATAGGGCCATTTGTACTCTTAAAGTTACAATTTTTATGTGCTTTTTAATATTATTTTTTTTAACTACGTATGCCCATCTGTCTATAAACTGTTGTTTCAGTAATTTTGCTTGGGATATCATGTAGGATTTGAGCACCTTACTGTCAATCTTTGGATTCACATAAAAGTTTGTTTGAATGCTTATATAGTATATAGACTGTGAGATTCTTAAATATAAAGGTTTAATCTCTACCTTCATGGATGCAAGCAAATGAACAAAATTGCCAGTGAATTTGAACCAATAGAGATGCTTATATTCTAATGAATCATACAATCACCAGTGTTTCAGTAAAAACTTCAGCTAGGTCTTTTTTAAAAATTATTTTTAATGTAATTTTGTCTTTTTTGCTTTATGTTTTGTTCAATATTTACTTGCAGTGTCTTTTTTTAATTCTTACTAAATTCCTATAGGTCAACCAATAGTTTCTTTTTTAGCTGAAGAAATTGAGGCCAAAGTAAATTGTGATTTACTGTCAGGTCATATAACGAATTGGTTTTAGCACTGACTATACTCCAGTTCTTACCTGATGTTTTTTGTTTTACTTTCTCTTTTGATGTCTCGGTTTAATCTGTAGGCAGTGCTCATATAGTAATTTGCTGGTATTGTGGGTTTGGCTTTCCCATCCTTTTCTTAAAAGTATATTTTATTGATTATGCTATTACAGTTGTCCCAATTTTGTTCTCCCCTTTCTCCTCCACCTCCCTGCATCCCCCACCTTCTAGAATCCCCCTCCTTAGTTCATGTCCATGGATTGTACAGATAAGTTCTTTGGCTTTTCCATTTCCTATACTATTCATAACCTTCTTCTATTTTGTGCCTACCTATTATGCTTCTTATTCCCTGTACCTTTTCCTCCTATCTTCTCCCATCCCCTCCCCACTGATACCCCTCCATGTGATCTCCATTTCTGTGATTCTATTCCTGTTCTAGTTGTTTGCTTAGGTTTTTTTTTTTTTAAGGTTTAGTTATTGATAGTTGTGAGTTTGTTGTCATTTTATTGTTCATAGTTTTTGATCTTCTTTTTCTTAGATAAGTCCCTTTAACATTTCATATAATAAGGGCTTGGGGATGATGAATTCCTTTAACTTGACCTTATCTGGTAAGCACTTTCTCTTCTCTTCCATTCTAAACAATAGCTTTGTTGGATAGAGTAATCTTGGATGTAGGTCCTTGCCTTTCTTGACTTTGAATACTTCTTGCCAACCTCTTCTAGTCTGTAAGGTCTCTGTTGAGAAATCAGCTGATAGCCTTATGGCAATGCCTTTATAACTAACTGTCTCCTTTTCTGTTTCTGCTTTTAAGATTCTCTCCTTATCATTACTCTTGGGTACTGTAATTCTGGTATGCCTTGGTGTGTGCTTCCTTGGGTCCAGCTTCTTTGGGACTCTCTGAGCTTCCTGGACTTCCTGGAAGTCTATTTCCTTCTCCAGATTGGGGAAGTTTTCCTTCATTACATTTTCAAATAAGTTTTCAATTTCTTGCTCTTGTTCATCTTCTGGAACCCCTAAGATTTGGATGTTGGAATGTTTAAGTTGTTCTGGAGGTTCCTAAGCCTCTCCTCATTTTTTTTGAATTCTTGTTTCTTCATTCTGTTTCAGTTGAATGTTTATTTCTTCCTTCTGCTCCAAATCTTTGATTTGAGTCCCTGTTTCCTTCCCTTCACTGTTGGTTCCCTGAATATTTTCCTTTATTTCACTTTGGGTATCCTTCATTTGTTCCTTCATTTTGCTACGAGCTCAATCAAATCTGTGAGCCTCCTGATTACCAGTGTTTTGAACTCTGCATCTGATAGATTGGCTATTTCCTCATCGCTTAAGTCCTATTTTTGAAGTTTTGATCTGTTTTTTCATTTGGACCATAATTCTTTGTCTCTACACACCTGTTACATTTTAAGGGGCAGTGTCTTAGGTATTTGCCTGGGCGGGGCAACCCTGTCTGTGGGGGGAGGGGTCAGAGAGGGAACAATGCGGCTTGCTGGGCTCTCCTTCCACCACCACTTCTCTCTGTTCCCACAAATGGATTGTGCCCTTTCTGGTGCTGATTCGAAGGTGAGTGGGTTTGTGTTAGTTTTAGGACCCTGTGGGCCTCTCCACTGGACTCTCACGTGAGACTGGGAGTTCCCCCCACTGCTGCAACCCCACCTCCCACGTTTTGATAGGCAGGGGTTTTTAGTCCTTAGTTTCCCGCACTGGAACTCTGGGTTTTGCGTTCTGTCTTGCTCCTCCGTTGTTCTTCCCAGCTTATCTGTGAACAAATTTGGGATTGCCTGTGCAGTCCGCCACCTATCCTTGCCATGGTCCTCTCTGCCCCAACTGCCCTGCTGCTTGTCTCGTCCCTCCTACCGGTCTGGATGAATATTTCTGTAACTCCTTGGTTGTCGGACTTCCCTGCCATTTGATTTTCTGGCAGTCCTGGTTGTTTTTCGTTTTTAAATTGGTTGTTATCCTTCTTTAGCTTGTGTGAGGCAGCAAAGTGTTTCTGCCTACACCTTCATCGTGGCTGGAACTCTCTGGCTTTCCCATTCTTTATCTTAGTTTATACATGATCTCCCTTGTTTTCCTAGCATATTTCTTTATTTTGATTGTATTCTGACTTAAATGGTCATGAATTTTCCTGCCCTTCAGAAGTTGGCTGCAGGCCATTTAATTCATCCTCTGTGGCAAGTTTTGTTCTGACCACTAAAATGTAGTTTTTTTTTTATGTGGACTATCATGAATCTAAGAATGCAAAGTCAGATTTTCAAGGGTACATTCTCACCTTTTTTCCCCTTTGTGGGACCAGTGACACTTGTTACTCTTCTCTGTTATTTATCCTTCTGTTATGTGTTCCCAGACTCGATGATATCTTCACAGTTTATTAACCACATGGCCAAAATGCCAAAACTAGGCTTCTGGGAGCATGGTTTGTTTGTTTGATTTATGTTTCTTTCTCAGAAGCTAGAGCTGGTCTCTCTCTCTCTCTCTTTTTTTCAACAGTTGAGTGGTAAAAATGAATGCAGTTGCTGTGTTTGAATAAAGCTGTATTTGAATAGCTTTGTTTGAATATTTTGTAACAATCTCGATTGTTTTGCAGGTACCTGGGGCCCAAGATTTGGTGGATTTCTCTCCTGTTTATCGATGTCTACACATATACTCAGTCCTGGTAAGTTTTTTTAGCTGGCTCTGCCTAACAGAGATATATATTGAATTCAAACTCTGCTTTCTCATTTTTGATGATGTGTCTGTTTATTATTAAGAGTAAGGAAAGAGCAACTTATTTAAGGAGTATTACTAAAACACCTTTTATTCTTGAATCTTTTATTTTTGCTGAGTAATATAACTGGTAACATTAATTTCTATCAGTCAACATGTTATTGGATTATACCTAAAAATACTTGCGCGTTCAGATTTCAGTTTGGAATTTAATAATGCAGTTATTTAAATAACAATAGCCAATCTTTACATATTAAAATGATATTTGTAAAAGCAGTGTTTTATTCCTGATTACAGTTATTCTTTTTGTCATACAAAGCATATGGAAAGAGGAACCGCTTTGGGGGAAATTTTATGCGTGTTAATGGTATTCTAATAAATGAAGTAGAGCTCATCTCCATCTTGGTAGTGCGCCTGCATGCAGACACACAGATACACCAAAGTCGGTCAAAAAAAGTAAACATTGAAGTTAAAGTATCATTAAAGACAAATTGATGAGAGAAGCCCACTATGATTATTTTTAATAGCAAAGTTCAGTGAAGCTTCTATCAAGTTGTTATTAACATAATGCTAAGCAAAATAAGTCTGAGTATATCTTATTATCCAGTCTGTTATCCATTTGCCTCCTTCATATATTTAACATGGTGTCACTTGGTCATGACTCCCGACAGTTTGGGACTGACCTGTGGACACCACGGCCTGCAGCATTTTGTGGTGCTCTCCATTCATTTGAGAAAAGACCTGGCAGCCCTGTGCTCTCTTCTCCTTCCTTTCAGTTCCCTTCGTCTCCACTTCCCTCCTCCCCTTCCTGTTCTCCCTCCCCACTCTCTTTTCCATCTCTCATTCCTTGTTATATCTATAAAGATGAAGCAGAATATAATTCAATTGTATCAAGACATTTAAAGTAAGTAGACAATTTTTTCCAACTTAATGTACAGAGAATTAAAGAAATCATATATATCTTGATTTGTGGCACACTATTATCATTTCACACAAGGCTGTCATTTATATTTTATTTTATCATTTTTTCCCACTCATCTCCTACCCACAAGCCCACGTGTCTCCCATCCCCAACTAACTCTCATATGTTTAATTTATGGTCATGGTTGTGCTTGTGTCCTTGAAAAATAGTGATTTTTGTATATGAAGGTATTTTCAATTTACTCAGATGGTGTTGTCTTATGGTTCTAGTTCTGTTTCTTGTATTTTTTAAGTTCAGTACTATTTCTAATATCTATCCTTGTTATTATCTTATAGCTAACTCATTGCCTTGTACTTCTGCATGATAGTTAACTGATAGTTTGTATTTGCTGTGTTTTAATTATCTGTTACGTTGATGATTAACACTTAAATTGCTTCTAATATTTCTTCTGTAACAAATATGATCCCCTCATGGACTTCTGTGTAAGTTTCTATGGTTCACATGCATAGGAGTGGAATTTCTGGATATAGGTATATGTATAATATTTAATTTCACTAATTCTTAATTTTTGTTAATCTGATGAATATTGAATAACTTTTTGTTATAACTTACATTTCTCTGATTACTAGTAACATACTGCTTCTTTTTATATGTTTACTAATCATTTAAGATTTGTCTTCTCTAAACTACCCAATCTTTAACCTTTTTCAATTTTGTATTGGATTTCTTTTTTTTCTTCAGTAAAATACCTAGATAATTACAAACTTTTCCCTCTGAAATGGCTAGCCTGTTATATGTAGAAAAGGTGAAAGGATTTTTTTTGTTTAGTTTGTTTCACAGTTATACTTTAACAATTAAATTAATTAGGGTGACATTGGTTAATAAGATTATATAGGGTTCAAATGTACAATTCCATGGTATATCACCTGTATATTACATTGTGTGCTCACTACTCAAAGTCAAATCTTCTTTGGTCACCAAATGCTTGACCCCTTCACCCTTTACTGTCTTCCTCCCCACTTCTCTTTGGTAACTACCATACGGTTATGTGTCTATGAGTTTTGTTTTTCTTGTTCGTTCATTTGTTGCTTTCAGTTTTATATCCCACGTATGAGTGAGATCATATGGTTCTTAACTTTTTCTGTCTGACTTATTTTGCTTAGCACGATGTTCTCAAGGTTTCTTGTTTTAGTTTTAATTTTTTTATTTTTTGCTGAAAACAAATTTTGGAAATTTCTTGTATATGGTAGATATTGACAGTTTAGGATGTTGTAAATGGTTTTTATTACAGTGTGTCACCATACACTAAACTATGTCTGTTACTTGAAACAGAAATGATTGATTTTGATATAAACAACTCCATTAATTTTAACCTTATATGTAGTTTGTATTTTTATCTTTATAAAAAAAAATCCTTCTTTATTCTGATGTCATAGGCATTCCCTTACATTATCTTTTACATTTTACTATTCACATTTTGATCTATCTTGGGTTCTCCATTGTATATAGTATGAAGTATAGTTCCCACTTAATTTTTTTCTATATGATGAACTCAGTTTTATCAACCCCATCTAGTATATAATTTGTACATCACCAGTGATTCCTGGTAGTACCTCTGGCATACACTAAATATCCATATTTACATGCATTTGTTTCTCAGCTCTATATTTGGTTTTATAATACATCTATATAAGTGATAAAAGAAGTGCCTTCTCACTTCTCTTTTATTTTTAAAAGATTTTATTTATTTTTAGAGAGAGGGGAAGGGAAGGAGAAAGAGAGCTCGGAAAGAAACATCAATGTTTGGTTGCGTCTCATGTGCCCATGCCAGGGACCCAGCCCGCAACCCAGGCATGTGCCCTGACTAGGAATCGAATCAATGACACCTTGGCTCCCAGACCAGTGCTCAATCCACTGAGCTACACCAGCCAGGGCTCACTTCTCTTTTAAATTGTTTTCACTATTGTAGACCTTTATTTTTCAATATATATTTTAGAATCAGTCTGAGTTCATAAAAAAGTCCCTCTAGAATTTTGATTTGAATTGATTGAAATTAAAGATAAATTTTGGGAGGAATTGATACTTTTATAATGCTGAGTCATCTCATTCATGAAAGAATTAAGATCTACTTTTAAATTATTTAATAGATCTTTTTTCTACATTAATAGTTTTGGGCATTCTTCATTAGGTTAGTAGCAGAAAGACAGTTTTTATTGCTATTTTGTACTTTATTTCCTAATTAGTTATTGCTGATATTGAGGAACACTCTTGATTTTTGTACGTTAAAATTACACCTGGCAACTTGGCTCAACTCTTATGATAGTTCTGGTTTATGATGGATTTCTGTATAGTTGATTATAACGTCTATAGATATCAATTTTGTTTCTTTTTTTCTATCCATGTACCTCATTGTTCTTTTTATTGCCTTATTATGTTCACCAGGATCATCATTACTTGGTTGTTTAGTAAGGTGATAGTGGGCATTCTTGTGTGGTTTCTAATCTCAAAGAGAATATCTCTAGTTTCTCCTGTAAGTGATGTTTACAGTAGGTTTTTGGTAAATATTCATCCAGTTATTCCTAAACTCCTGAATTTTTATTTATTTATTTATTTAAAAAAATTTTTTTAAAGATTTTATTTATTTATTTTTAGAGAGAGGGGAAGGGAGGGTGAAAGAGGGAGAGAAACAGCAATGTATGGTTGCCTCTCACATGGCCCTCACTGGGGACCTGGCCTGCAACCCAGGCATGTGCCCTGACTCGGAATCAAACCGGGACCCTTTGGTTCCCAGCCCACGCTCAATCCACTGAGCTACACCAGCCAGGGCCCTAAACTCCTGAATTTTTAAAAATAAAAACATAAATAAGTGTTGAATTTTATGGAATATGTTTTCCAAATATATGATATAATTCTGTGGTTTTTATCCTTTAATTTGTGAATATGAATTTCATTGATAGGTGTTTCTGATGTTAAACAATTTGCATTCTTTTGATAAATCCAGTAAATCCAACTTGATGGGGATGTATTACAGCTTTTTTTTAACATCCTATAGAATTTAAGTCTTATTTGTTAATTCATTCATTTACTTATTTTTTACACTTTTTTTTTGTATTTGTATCTATGGTCATAAGTAACACAGGCCTATAATTTTCTTTTTTCTTTTTCTTTTTTGGTATTGTCCTTATATGGTTTATAAGTCAGTGTTATGTTAACCGCTTTAAAGTGGTTGAACATTCTTCCCTTTTCTTTATTTTATGAGATAGGAGTTAAGATAAGAGTCATTTGTTCCTTGACAATTGAGTAGAAATGCCATGTACAGTAATATGCATTTTTTTCTTTGCCACACAGCTCTCTCCTTCTTCCCTATCATCCTGCTTCCATGATCCATGATTTTGTTTAGTCTCGTCATCAGTATGTGTGGTCATAGGAGTCCGCAGTTGTTGTATTTAAGTCAGGTGTCTATACAAAAAACCATATTTATTCATATCAAATTTCAGGTTCATTTTCAGCCTCCTAATTGCAAAATCAAGTGAATTTTTCCTATCAAATAGTGTAAAGTCTATGAAAAAGAATAGTTTATTTAGTTTAATGTTACATCCTTGGTACAAGTGACAATCTTTGACATATAGTAAGCACTCAGTAAATATTAGTTGAATGAATAAATAAATAAGTGGTAACTAAAGAATGCAGTCCATTTGTTTCAATATATATTAACTGTAACGTCATTATTCCTTATAGAACTCAGCTCTAATTTTTTTTACTTATTCAATAAACACTGATTTTTTCTTCTGCTTGAAATGGATTTGGAGAATCAAGGATGTGTAAATAAGCCAAGAACTTAATGCTTTAAAAAAGTTATAATCTACCAGGGCAGAAGTATAATTTTTGAATGACTATAATATGACAGTGCTATATCACATCACTGTGTGCATTCTAGTTTTTGTAAGATTTAATGATGTAGAAATTATAACAACTTTTCCTCAAGTGAGAACTCTAGTGATTTATAAGTGTACTGAAGTAACTAATTTGAACATTTACTAGCTGTGTGGTGTTAGGCAAGTCACTTAAAACTTAACCTTTTCATATATGAAATGTGATAATAATTACCTGCTTAGTGCAGTTATAGATATTGTATGAATGGTGCCTAGCTCAGACTATGGCACATGATTAGCATTTAATGGATGGCAGTTAATCTAGCAAAAGTTACGTATCTCTGATGCTGACTATTAGACACATTATTAGTACTTTAAAAATTATTTGACAAAGTGTAGACATGTAGATAGAGGTTCTAATCTTTGCCATCCACATAAAAAGTTCATCAGTTATTTAAAATTTACATGTAAAATTTACATTTATTATACCTTCTTGCTCTGGCCAGGTGGCTTAGTTGGTTGAGCATCATCCTACAAACCGAAAGGTCATAAGTTTGATTCCTGTTCAGGGCACATGCCTAGTTTGCAGTGCCATCCTCAGTGGGGGCAGTATGAAAGGCAACCTACCGATGTTTTCTCTCATATTGATGTTTCTTTCCTCTCTTTCTCCCTCCCTTCCCTGTTTCTAAACCCTCTCTCTTTTCCTTTCTCCCTTCTTCTCTTTCTGAAAGCAATGAAAAAATGCCCTTGGGTGAGGATTAAATAAATAAATAAATATTTATACATTCTTAAGTATACAAAGACTATATAGTTCCTAAACTATGAAAACTAAACAGGAGGACTTTAAATTACCCAGTTAAAGAAATTCTACACAGTGGTATTTTGTAATGTTGAAATGTTTGGTATCCATAAATTTTTTGTAACAATTTGATAAGACATAGTTTATATGGCAGAGCAGACCTCCTCCCCCATTCGTGTTTTCTAGAGAACTCAGCTCTAATATTTTTTCTGGAATACATAGTTATCTTTTAGATATTGCTGTTCCAGACCTATAGGGAATTTAATAACTCAAATTTCTTTAGTAAGGTAAGGGCCAGAGCATGTGTAACTTCTAGGTTTGACTCTTTTCAAAGCTTTCTGGGGGCTGTAATTTGTCACTTTCCTGTATTTGAGTCCTCATTCTCAGTCATTAATTTATAGTATGTATGGTGAAGGATAGGTCTTCATAATAGTGGCAAAGATATTTAAAATGGATTACTTAATATAAAGGTTCGTAACACAAATTATTTCCTGATCTAATTCGTGTTAACATTAGTATTTGAGAAAAGATTTGGGAGTAGAGAAATGAGGACCGAGAGGGAAATACACCTTACCTCTCTCATTCCTTCCTGTTCCAGTACTTGCCCTGCTTCACTCTCCACCCTCGTCAGCCCAGTGTCATGGCAGTGACCTCAGTCTGTGTCTTGGCCATTCAGCTGCTTTTCTTTCCCGATCTGTTCCCTTCTCTTCTCCCAGCCTTTCTGAGAGTTGTTACCTGTTCTGGACCTTGTGGGCTTTACTTCTTTGTGTCCCTCAGGGTTTCCACTTCTCTCTCTCCTGCCTTTCTTGGATGATATTGCCTACTTTCATGCTTTAGTGTGCTAATGACTTTCACACCTCTATCTCTACTTCTCAGATACTTTTCCTTCAGCCTTACACTTATAAATAGTCTACTGAATCTTACCTTTTGGATATTCCATAGGTAGCAAAAACACTTTATATTTCAAAGTGAACTCGTTATCTCCCACCCCCGATCCTGTGAATTATAGTGAGCTCAGATAATGACAGTGTCATCTATCTACTTATCATGCAAAACCCAAACTCCTCCTTTTTTCTCAGTACCATATTCAGATTATCCACGCTTGCAAATGTTACCTTGATCTCAAAATGTTTTACTTCATCTCATCCTCCCTATCTTAAAATGATTGCTCTAGTTCAGATTCTTATCAGGATGATTGAAATAGCCTCACAACCATTCTCTCTATTTTATATCATAAATTGCTAACTCAGTTCTGCCTGTTGTGATAGTAATCTATCATACAAGTCTGACAGATGAGGTCTGTCCAGAAAAAGTCCAGCCACTGCTAATATAATGAGAATGGTTTATGTGATATCGATGTAACCTGGCAGCCAAGGAGAGTGGACTGGAATGTGCATGTGTGAACAATGACGACTTCACTGTACTACTCAGTGGGGGCAGTAGATGCCCTTGAGTGAGCATGTGTACTGTGTGGCCATTGCATTCAAAATGGCTGAGCAGGAAAAGCAATGAATATACACAAAATTTTGTATTAAGCCTGAACATTCCTCCATGGAAACTATTCAGATGATTCAGAAGGCCACAGCTATGGGCACCTGGTGATTGGCAGGTTCATCATGATAATGCACGTGCTTGTATATCATGTCTCATGCAGAGTTTTTTTGTGAAACACCAAATCACCCAGGTGACTCAGCCCCACTAGAGCCCAGATTGCAGGTTTGGCAACCTGCAACTTCTGGCTTTTCCCAAAACTAAAATCACCTTTGAAAGGGAAGAGATTTCGATCATCTGTGAAGTTCAGGAAAGTATGACGGGGCCACTGATGCGATGATGCTTGGGGAAACTGTGCGAGGTCCCAAGGTGCCTTGAAGGGTTCTAAAGCTTCACTGTCCTATGTGCAATGTCCCTTGCATTTTCAATAAATGTATCTCTTTTCATATTGCATGGCTGGATACATTCTGGACAGACCTCATATATTATTCTGTAAGTGGTCATCTGTGGAGTAAAATGCAGAAGTATAGAAGATAATGTAGCATTTAGTAGTTTAGAAGGTCTTCCAATGTCCTTTCTGCCATATTTCTTGCTGCTTACCACCTTGCTTTAAGAATACTGAAATGCTTCTAGTTTTTTGAATATACTATGTACTATGCTATTTCATTCTTCTCATCTATTCTTCATGCTAGTCCTACTGCCTGAATTACTATTCTCATTTCTTATTATTTTACTGATTCATGTTTACATCATACTTGTGTCCTCCAGCAAAATTTCTGATATTTCAGGTTGACCTCAGTGGACCCCCATCCCCTTTGCATTATTATAGGACCCACAGTACATGTTTTTACTAGTGCTTACTATATCATAGTATTTTAAGTAGGTATTCTTTTCCCTTGACAGACTGTAAGCTTTTTCAGGGCAGGTACCATGTTTTATTCCTCCTTTTTAGCCCTTGGACTTAGCACTCAGTATTGGTAGTATATAATACTCAATAAATGTTTGTTTTTGATTTTGAAAGATAAGTACCTTCCTTTGACCTGTAAATGAATCCAGTGTTCTAGTCTCAGGCAGTGTTATACAATATCAGGGCTGAGACTAAGACGAGGGAAAACAGTTCTATTGGTGTCCAGCGGAAGGATCATAACAGAAGTAACAAAAAGTTCTAATATTTTGTCATTTACAATAGTGTTTATCTGAACTTTTGGCCTGGAGGATAACAAGGCACACTTTGAATAAACATGGCAATATTTATTATTTTTAGTGAAACCGACCTTCCATTCACCCCCCTTTTATGGCTGTGCTGCTTATAAATTCCCAAAGGATTATTTGAAAAATCCTACTTATATCTGCCAGCCTTATCAGTAGGGCAGGAGTTCACGTATTGTAACAGGAGGTCAGATTTCGGTCATGGTCTTATAGATGGGGCCAAGCACCTGTAAATTCTTCCTTTGGTGACTAAAGTGAAGTACAATATCAAACAGGCAGGGAGACTTTTCTAGGAAGTGCTGAACTTTGACAGGAAGGGCAAACTTTGTCAGGAGGAGGGGAGGGAAGAAAGTGAACAAGGGTCAGAGAGTGGTTAATTGAGACTTGGTCCTTGATGTAGTAATGCAATGGGAGTGTTCAGGGTGAAGGTAGATTTGTAGAATTATTTTAAACAACTTATACTGTTTAAATCTTCATATACAGTTTAGAGAGGGGCAGGTAAGGGACAGGATATAAAGCATTTTACAGTCATTTAAGATAGTATTTTTTAAGAAGAGAGAAAATGACAAAGCTAAAATATTTTCTGGAAGGGCAATGATGAATAATCTGAGATTCTTGTATATAATGTAGTAGTAATTTAAAAGATGGGTGGGCTGTCTGTCTAATGAAGACAAGAAACCAGTCTGTCTGGCAGATTTTCTGACAATTCTGTAAATTCAGTGATGTCTGCCATGTTTATGGGCTCCAAGCCTTGAACCTAGCTCATTTTGGACAAAAATTTGTATGTATTTTTAAGCTCATCTGTATACTGAGTCTTCTTCAGGTTTGCTGCTCATTCACCCTGCTGTCACTGAAAGGGTACATATATCCCATAGAAGGAGCTTGGGTTTCATGAACAGACTGTGGGAGCAAACCTGTAAATACAACCATACATACCCCTAGTGTGTGGGTGTCCTTTATGATCTTATCTTCTCGGGCATCTACATCATCTGTGTATTAACAATTTTGAAAAATTATGGATTAAAAATGTTGATAAATGAGCACCTTTGATCTATATATTTTTCTGCATGTGTGTTATACCATCATAAAAAGTTTAAAGATTTCTGATGTCCTGGGTTTAGGGGTAGGAATTATAGCAATGTATGATTTTTTTTTTAGTAAGCGGCAGTCCCTCAGTATTATATGAATTATAATATAAGAACCTCAGTTGTATCTAATTGTCCTTTGATAACTACAGAAAGCTGTAAACCAGCCAAAGACATAAGGGAATGCAGATGGGATAGTGCAGTGAATTCATTATTACGAAGACTCTAGCAAGTACTATTATTATTTGTCTATATTATTATTTCTAGTAAGTATTATTTTAAGTTCCTTGGGCAAAGGGCCTCTGAGAATTTGATGAGAGCTGTGAATTGTTTCCCTAGATAAAATGCGCAGAGATCCATGCGTGTATAATTTTGCTTAGAATTTCAGAGGCTTCCCAAACTTCTGAATCTTATCCATCATAGACCTAGAAAGAATCCTTCATCTAACAGTTACTACAAGGTCAGTTAGGTTTCAGGTGTCTACTGACTGGAGACCTGTGCCTTGGAATAGCTTACCCCAGTTCCACTGGACTGTCCCCTTTTATGTCTCCAAAGGACTGCCTACCATCTTGTCTTTTTCTTAGGTTTAGAAGCCTTGCCAAAATCTAAATTTAAAAGCATATTTCAAAGTGACCTTATTTCTGTGTCATAAATCCTTGTTCCCTGAGCAGCCGTTATGCATGGCAAGCTGGTAACCTGTTTTTCTGTCAGAAATAAGTTAGCCTCAGCACCCAAACTAGTAGTTTTGTCCCCTGAAGTAGTCTGCTCAGAAGGGTTAGAGCAGAGAGGTTTAGGAATGATTATGAGAACTATAGTTAGTAATTTATCCCCCTTAATGTAAGTAATTGTGTTAAATTTCAGAATATTTTACCTCTTACTTTTAATAATATCTCTTTTTACTGGCTGTAATGAGGAGAGGTGAATCAGCAGCCGGGCTAGAACTACCCACAGCCTCAATACAGTCCTTCGTGACCATTGCTGGAGCAGGGGTTGGGGCGAGGCGGCATGGGCAGGAAACCTCCTGGAACACATTTCTCCCTTCTAATCTGAGAGTTTCTGCTCACATGGTCTGCACTGACAGCCAGGGAAACTACAAAATTCATGGTCATGTAACTACAGATAGTTGTAAGGAAAGGGTTTGGAGAGTGGAGAAAGGAACAGATATAAGCATGTTTTCTAGGGTATTCAGGGAATTATTTAATGAGGTTACTTAAAGGACTTTGGTAGCAATTGGCTATTGTAGCAAAGCACTTGGGAAATAAATACTTGAAGAGTCTAAGACACTACTGGAGTTTTCATTTAAAGAAAACTGGATAGCATTGACATTCTTAAGGTTAGGCTTAAAGATCTCATTGTATAGTGGTGGTTGACGGGTTTGTTGTTTATACGTTGATTTTATATAACACGTTGTTCAGCAGTCTCATAGTGCTTCACTAATTTGACTACATTAAATAAGTGACTTAATGTTACGTATGAAGAAAACATCTCATTTGGTACAGTCTGGCCTCACTCTGAATCATGCTATGAAATTGTAGTTTTGTTGGCACCAGAGGTAAGACCTTTAGGATTCATAATTCCAAACTTTTATCAGAAGGCACTGTTGCTATTTATTTATTTATTCTTATTGTCTTGCTATTACAGTTGTTCCCCCCTTTGTCTTCCTCCCCGCAGCACACCCCCCATTCCCACAGTCAGTCCTCACACCCTTGTTCATGTCCATGGTCATGCATATTTGTTCTTTTTCTCATCTTTTCACCATCTCTCAAATAGTCCCCACCTTAGAAGGCATTGTTGCTATTTGATAACCAAGTAAATTTAGCAACAAGAATTAGAGCACAGTCTTAAAGCAAATCTGAAGAACTCGATGTAGTTTTGATGGCCACATTTTAAAATTATTTTTAATTTTAAAGAATAAGACCCCTTAAAAAATAGTAGGATATTTCTGCAAATTCATACATCAGCTTCACATGGTTTTTGCCAGTGCTTCTCACTGACCATTTCTCTAGCAGTGAATGCTAATGAGCAAATAGAGCTCTGACTGGTGTTTTAGTTTTCATTAAAATTGATTGTAGTTTACCATAGCTAGTTGTTTTTTTTTTTTTTTTTTAAGATTTTATTTATTTGCTTTTAGATAGAGGAAAAGGGAGGCAGAAAGAAAGGGAGAGAAACATCAATGTGTGGTTACCTCTCATGCACCCCCTATGGAGGACCTGGCCCACAACCCAGGCATGTGCCCTGACTGGGAATCGAACCTGTGACCCTTGGGTTCACAGGCCGGTGCTCAATCCACTGAGCCACACCAGCCAGGGGTAGTTTTGCTTTTTTTTTTAGCTACTCTGATTCTATTATAAATGTTGAGCCTGTTGACTTGTATTTATTTTATATAACTATAATAAAAATCTATTATTTAAACTTTCAATATTTTACAAGTACACTTTAGTGAACACTTAAATATTTGATTTGGGCATAAATACAAGCAGAGTCATTTACAACTCCTATGGTAAAAATTAAGACAAGTGAGAATGAGGCCTATGTGCAAAATTCTAGGTGCCTAGAGTTTGTGAATAGGGGTTATTTTTTTCTTCTTCAACATCAAAGATGGTGTTACAGAGAGAGGGGGAAACATCACTTTATTTTGCCCGTCACACGAGATTGCAAACTGTGGGTATAGAACTCCAGCATCACCAGAGGCACGTAGCTTAAAGATCTGTATTTCCTTAACGTTGTTTCTGGGGAACGCCAGTCTCACCAGTTGACCTGTTTGAAAAGGGAGAGAGAGGGGCTCCTGTTTTAAATGTCATTGACACTCTGTACTGTATTGCTGTCTTGGGATTCTTTACAGTTCACATTCGTATATTCAAGCATATTCTGAGAAGATCTGCCAAAAATAACCATGTTAAATATAACTATACTCAATTTTATTTAAGCCAGCATTTCCTAATATGTACATACAATGAAAGATGCAAAGATGATCGGGACACTTTCTGCTTTCAAATAGTTTATAATTTAATGGATCTAGAGAAAAGCTGCTATGTAAGGGACTCTGAAGAAGCCTGGCTTTTGAAAAAAATCCATCATGTTCATTTGAAATATGTACATTTTCTTTGGGAGGTAAACCTTTCTGGAAACAGCAATTTGAAATGAGTAGGTGGCATTTTCAAATCCTTTGGAATAGCATGTTATGAAGGAATTCTTATATTTATATACTTGGAATTTATTTTCCAAGAGTTTTATGTGACTGATATTTTAGTCTCTGATATTTAGACACAACTTCTCTTAATCCTTTTTATAACTTTTTAAAAATTTTCATTTTAAATGAACTTCATTTCCCCTTTCAGGCTGGTCACCTGTTTCTCCCACTACCTAAGACAAGTGTAAGTTGTGCTATGGAGAAGCCAGCTCATACCGTAAGGACAGAGCTGGAATCTTTCTGGTTTATTTCCACAGTGATCTTGAGTACTCCTGAGCAATAGAACGTATGCTAAGTATTTTCTTTAGAGAGAGAGAGATATTTTTAATGTGGAAAGTTTTGCCCTGAGACGTTTGGTGACTCCCTCGTCCATCTCTGACAGTTAACAGACTGTTCCATCGCCCTACTGCTGTATCTCACTGCCTCCAGTCTCACTCACCCCCCAGGGCCTGGTGAGGTGAGATAGGCGTAAGCACTGCAGTGATCATAGAGAAAAGCTGAGGGCGAGATCCTTTGTGCGCCGCATTGATAAGGACACAGGAAAAGCCATTCGTAGTGATAACTTTCCTGTAGTATGGGCTAATGGGCCCTGGTGTGTAGTAGCCGTAATCTCACTTTTTATGATTGTCATATTGCTCTTTTAACCCAGCGACCTTATTACCCATGGGCATACGTATCAACTGACTTTGAACCAAAAAAGAGGCAGGAAAAAAAAAGTGATTAAATTTTTTCCCTAGACATGTTTGCATTTGTTCTTCAAAATGCTTACTTAGGGAATATTGAACTTGTCAAGTGTGTTTGCTTGTTTTTTTAAACAATAATATCTCACTTAAACAGCTTTGGACACCCCAGTAATATAACTATTTATTATTAAGCTCTGATAAAATGAACAAGAGACAATTCATTTTCCATATAATACCCAGTAATCCTCCTAAACACAATTTAAATTATATCAAAACTGTGCTTTAAGCACTTTTGTTTCTTATGGTTCTCAGAATTAAGTAAACTTCATAACCTGGTTTATATAGTCTTCCATATTCTCTCCTTGGTTTACTCTGTCACCTCCTGCCTGCTCCTAGGCCACACTCCAGATGTGCGGATCCCACGTTCTCTTATAACGATGCCCGGCAGGCAGTTTTCTTTCCTGAAACAGACTCCATATTTCATTTCTCCCTTTTCATCTTTCTCTCCATTAATTATGCCACATTTCTCCCATTACTGAGATCTCTGGATTTGGCATTTATAATCTCTTTCTCTCATCTCATATAGTGAACTGTATTGTCTACATCTTTTTCTTCCTTTTCCTTTCTATTTTGGTTATGAGTGCCAGGTTTTTGTTTTCAGTTTTTAAATTTAAAGATTTTAGTTTTTTTTTAATTCCTTAAAATGCCTTCTATATTGAGTGCTTAATTTAATACATTGTCCCAATAGTTTTGGACATTATGGGGGGGAGGTCATAAATAGCTGTAAGCAAGGCCTCATGGTCTAAACTAGAGGACACGTAGGGAAGGAGTTTCCTTTGTTTTATAGAGGAAATGTGGCCATTCATATGGTTACGTAAGTTGCATCTACCAAAATGATCTTCTAACCAGAAGCAAATGCCATGACTGGAGCTCATGTTTATCTCTGATTCTAGCCGGTGTAATGAAGAGTTTGTTTTTAACCCATGGCTAGAACTGATTTGCTTTAAATTGTAGGGGATTGGAAAAGCTGAGCTTGGGACTGTAGTGGATTCCCTCCTTTTCCAGAGTCCTATAAATGAAAGCACAGTGTAGAAGTGAGGCAGTTTAGAACCTTAACACTGGAGTAGAAGCTCAGACTTTTTGCCTGTCCACACCCTAGATTTTCTCAAGGAGCATATGTAGAATCCATCTTATTTTCTTACCTCAATGTTTTTAACTAGAACTTCTGGAAATGTCAGAATACTATGTTATTCCCACCACAAAGAAGGAGCTCAAAAATAATTGTGGAATAAGTGAATAAAAGAATGAATTAATGAAAACTCAAAATACCTCAAGAAAATACTATGAAAAATTAATGAAGACCTAGAAAAGGACTATCAAGTGTCGTGGGGATTTCGTCCCAGCGAAACCCGTGGGTGACTGTAACCCGATGCGTAAAAGAATCTCATACCGAGACACGTGGGGAGAAGAGAGTCCGGAGCCACAGGACCAATTCCTCCATCTTGGGAAAAGGCCTCGTGCCTAGCTTAGCCGGGCTTTTTATTAGAAGCTTTAGGACACATTTACATTGGATTGATTATTCATGGGTTTGTGCAGAACAGAGGTAGGTTTACTCATTAACAGAGCATTAGGATGTAAATTCCGGTCCGGTAGCAGACAGGACCAGGGGAGTACATTAAACAGGAGACAAGTAATTTGAGGGTAAACTAACTAGGGCTGTTAACCTTTAGGACTATAAAACATTGAGGCAGTGATCTATTAACTTAAGCTTCCTGACTTTGGGGAGGAAGAGACCCGGCAAGTCAGAGAATTTCTTAAGATACATTTTTGCCAAATTCCCATTAGAGAATTCCTTTTCCACTGACACAATCCACACGGGAATGATTTTTCCTCACGCGGAGCCGTGCTCTGACATGCGTGATTCCCAGACTGCGTGTTTACACGTGTGTGGAAAGAACTTCCACAATCAAGTATGCCACAGTCTACGAAGATTTAGTTGTTTTGGTTGAGGTTAATATAGTTCACCAATCTATTATGTGGAATGTTAATTAATTAAGGTTTGGAATTTCTTCTTGCCCAAAGTATATGCTAACATATTTTTAGATATGAAACATATGGTCATTTATGGTGTTTAATAGTGATACTTGTAGCAGTTCAGACTGTACTTGACTACATGTAGTGAAGCCCAACTATACTGGTTAATAAAGGTAGAGTTTAGCTTTTTTATAACACGGCAAGAAGTCCAGCCGTAGGCAGTGTGCTGTAGGCGTGGTGCCGCCGCGCCGTCAGCACTGCCAGGGTTTTCTGTTGTTCTAGGCCTCCGGTGGGCCTTGACTGCGTTCTTGCAAGACGGGTGCTATATCTACGCGCATTTCAGAAAGTAGGGGTGGGAATCCCAAGTGTAAAAGCTGCATTCCGTGTGAGCCTCTTTCTGTCGGAAAACAGTAGCTTCTGTCAATGAGTGAAAGATTTTGAAAAAATTCTTTTGTAAAATTAGAAGCTAATTGATTTCTCGTCAATATGGTGTTTTTTAAAAGTTAGGGACAAAGCAGATAAGCTTGAATGTAAATCTTGACCTAAATATCTTCCATAACTTCTCAAAGCCTTAATTTTTCCATTTTTAAAAATATAAATAATAGCGTTTATCTCACAGTGTTTCTGTGAGAATGAAATTAAAGAATATATGCAAAAACACCTGGCATATTAAATCTTAAAGGAGTATTTCCTTTCAGGTTGAATTTTGTTTTCCTGTTCTAGTCATCAAAGTTTCATATTATAAAAAGGACTTTTTAAGAACACAATAGGGAAGGAATAAGGAACTAGGACTAGACTAATGCATAATACATAACTACACAGATATAAGAAATAGTACAAGAAAACCTGTGCATTTCCTTCCACAAGCCATCCCCATTGAAGGTTACTTGTGTTATAAAAAAAATAATATAAAAAAACCTGTGCACGTCCTCCTACAACCCACCCCCATTTAATGTTACCTTTATAACAACTCTAATCTAGAGATTAGGAATCAAAATATTAGGGGGGGACAGGGCTTTTGTGTGCCTTTTCTTTTAGCCACCTCTTTTCACGGAACACTGTCCTTGGTCTAGGACAGTTAAATTACTCATCTGAAGGCACATAAGTGGCAAGTGGTGGAATTAGAAAAAAACAAACAAACTAGTTATAAATTCACTATTTTGTGTTTTTTCCTCCATCAGTTGTCATCATCATTAAAGTGGCTAAATTTATCGTGTTGTGGTGTAAGGTCCTATTCTAAGCAATTCCCAGTATTTTAACTCAGTATATTATATTGTGTCCTACTATGATATGTAATAGATAACATGAACTTTATAAACAAAATTTGTAATCTGTCTTCTGCTACCAGTAAGCGACTAAACCTAAGGGTTTTCTGTCGATAATGATTAGAACTGGGAGTGGAGGTAGGAAGGCCTTCTACATTTTTTTAGTTTACCTTTTCAAAAAGTCTTTGCTCCTTCAGAGTTGACTTTGCTACATACTTTAACAACACTTTACTCTGTTTTTAATGTAACCGTGCTTGTCAGAAATTGTGCTCTGGCTGTCCAGAACCGTCTTACGGGGCGGTCTGATGACCGTAGCTGTAGGACAGCAGCACTGTCAGCTGCTTTCATTCTATGAAGATGGTCTGTCTGCCTACTAATGTTTTTTCTCTTGTAACATAAAAAGATGCCATTGAAACTACTATGTAGAAGAGAGTGAAAAATCCATACCACACCACACTTGGCTGCAACTGGTTTTGGGCTAAAGCCGTCAACAGGGCTACGTGTGAGGTTTTTAAGGGTATTATTCAGGTTTTGAGGAGGGGCTTGAGGACACTTTCCCTAAGTTATTAGTTATGTTTGCCCTATTGTCTTTCTGGATTTTCCTATGTTATTCAGAAATTCAGAAGTATAATTTCTTCTATCAAATAACACAATAAAAATCTTAACGGAAAATATAAAAGTAGAGTTTGTGGATATGGGTGTTTTCATTGGGAAAAATAGAAAACTATGAGTCTATACTAATAATAAATAGATATATAAACGAGCAAATGAATACATGTATACATAAATACATGCATGCATAAATAGAGGAGAAGACCGTGGTGTTACTTGTATGCTGAATGCCAACTGTTGGGAGACGGTTATGGGTCTCTTGCATCTGTGTACAGTGTGTGTGCAAAGGCACTGACTGTGTTTGTTCTAGACCACCTTTTCAAGGTGTTTGTGTAGAAACAGCTTTGTAAGGTAGGGATAGTGTCTCCCACCTAAGAAAAAAGCAGGTGTGCTTCCAGCTTTGGAAGATCAAGATAGTGTTTTTCAGGGGAATAAAGGTTTTTGGATTCTTTGTGCTCAGGATTCCTCTCTGATAAAGGAACCTCTGCATGTAGGTGTCACACGGACTTCTTCACTGCCCGGTGGGAATTGGGGCTCTGGGAATCAATGCAAGTATACCTGCTGGTGCTCTGGCTACTGCTATTGATCAGTACTAGTCATGGAGTCCTTTGTCTCTGAACCAGGACTTTTGTGCCTCCTGCTAGCATCGTTAGCCTGTGCATGGTAATTTGTTGGCTAGCAAGTGGTTAAAATCTCAGACTCTTCATGGTACTTCATTTTGGGACCATTACAATAAAGATTTGTTTAGGCAGGAACCATCATTATATACTAAATCTGGGTGTGAAACTTTGGTAAAGAGTAGTATGTTTGTGAGGTATTAAAGTTTTTCCCCAAGGTAGCTTATTAATAATAAGGCGAAAGTTGTAATTGGATGCTGTCTTTACCAGGTGATCAAAATTAACATCACAATTGAGGATCCGGTAGACATTGTGTCCCTCTGAATGGGATGCCCAGAGGGAGACAGTATTACTTCTGTAGTATTCTGACCCTGAGTGCATAACCTGAGTCTAATTTATGAAGAGCATGCTGTTGGAAGGAAGGAAGGAAGGAAGGAAGGAAGGAAGAAAGGAAAAGGAAAGAGAAGGAAAAGGAAAGAAAAGGAAAGGAAAGGAAGAAAGGAAGGGAGCAGGAGGGAGGGAGGGACATTTTTCTTTAAATCAGTCATAAAAGATAAAGAAAAGCTCCAGAACTATTTCAGATGAAAGGAAGGTAAAGAGTATGACGACTAAATGTAATGCATTGTCCTAGACCAGGTCTGGCAAACATTTTCTCTAAAGGGCCTGATGGTAAAGATTTTGGGCTTTGTGGCTATAGGGTTTCTGTCCATCGCTCAAGTTCACTGTTACAGTTTAAAAACAGCCAGACACAAAATATACATGAATGAATGTAGTTGAATTACAGTAAAACTTGATTTACATAACAAGTAATTGGATGGTTTGCTGACCTCTGTCCTAGACTAAATCTTTTAGTTGAGGGGAAATATGCCATAAAGGACATTATTCTTTCTATTGACACAGTTGAAATATGGACAGTGGATTAGGAAAATGTTGTATTTTCTAAAATTGATAACTGTTCTACTGTTATAAGAAATTGATCTTATTCTCAGGAAGTACACAATGAATTATTTAGGAGTAAAAGGATCTGCTATGTATAATATACTTTCAAATGGCTAAGGAAAAACATGCAGAGAGAGAGCAATTGGTAAAGGATATGGGGCACAATATTAAGAGTACATAAATCTTGGTAAAGAGTACATGCGGTTTTTTTTCATACTATTTTTACAGATTTTCTAAAATTGAAATTATTTCCAAGTGAAAAGTTGAAAGAATATGTATGTTTATATATGTAAATTTATATGTATGCACATAGCCCATAGGGAGAGAGAAAAATATTTAAAAATTGGTGGTTCCTTTACACTGTCTTGATAGATACCTATAAAAAAAGAGAAATTAACCAAAACATGAATTGAAAATGATTATCTGTGATTGAAGTAACCAGGGAAGCCAGCAGACATCATCCTTGGCCTAATCTGAATGCACTTAGTTACCAAACGGCTGTAGTCTAAGGGGCCAGAGGTTTTAGTGCGGTCTACAAACGACGGTGGGAGCCACATTTTCCAGACTGTGAAACACAGGGTGCCTTGTTTAGTCAGCACAGTTTAGGTCAAATGTGGTTATGAAAAACAGATGAATTCTGGTGATCAAGTTGTACTTTGACAAATATTCCATTGTTTGAACATGCAGTAATTTCTGAAAAATGTGAAACAGCCTGGACTGCAGAGATTGAGTTTTCTCTTCTCAACTCCCTTGCCTGCTCACAAAGGTCTTGTCATCGTGGGGAGTAGAAATAACAGGGCAGAAGAAGTATGTTAGGTACTCTCCTCCTCTCCCCCCCACCCCCTCACTTTACTGGCAAATCAAGCAGTTCTGGGCAGGCTGTTTTGTCAGCTGGAGGTCTTGCACTGCTCTGGGCTTTGGGGACAGCTTTTGTATTTCGGTTTTGTGAATAGTGGTATGTTGTGAATTGGATACTTTGAGTTTATCCCATTAATAGAAAAATGCTACTTGAGGTTTAGTGAGGCATTGATACATTTTACTGGCTCTTCTTTGTATAATCTGAGAGTTTTTATTTCATCCAGTGTCTACTCTTAACTCAAGAGGCTCATCCATAGAGCTGTTTCTATAATTTAAGAACCATAAAAAGGGCACAGCATAGCAGGCCACAGATACTTGATGCAGAGAACACTGCCTAGAGGCAAGTCCTCTTTGATGGCTTATCTTGCCTTTTACAAGACTGTGTTGTACCTTTTAGGTTGCTTCAGGGTTTTGCTTCCCTCACTTTGTTCATTCATTCATTCGGTAAATATTTATTGCACACTTATGGTACACAGAGCGCACGGCCCATCTGTTTGTGTTTGGGTGAAGTTTCTGTTCTCGATGATTTAGACTTGTGTTTTCCAACATGGCAGTCACTAGCCACATGTGGCTGAGCGCTGGAAACATGGATTGTTTCAATCAAGTTTTATATTGATTGGATATTGAAATGATAATATTTTGGATTCATTGAGTTGAATAAAATACATTATTAAATTTTATATCATCTGTATTTTACTTTTTTACTGTGGCTTCTAGAAAAATTTAAAATTATATATGCAGCCACAATTTGGGGTTTGCATTATATTTCTGTCAAATATTGCTGCTCAACAAATATGAATTAATATATATAAACCTGAATATGTCCCCCCTCTTATCGTGAAGAGATCCCAGTCATTTCTAGTATTAGTACACTTAACATTTTCTATAAAAGAAAACGTTAGGATAGGATATAGAAATATAGAAAAATATTAGTTAAAATTATTATACTCTTTTTCCTTCACTTTTAATGATGATCAGGATATCTCAAAAATACCAGCAATTCTTGTCAAATTGATATAACATTTCTGAATAAATTTAGAACTGTGGTGAATGTCGCTGGGCAATCATTCACTAATAACAAGCTGATACTTATAAAACTGATGAGTATTACCCAGGAATCTTGATGTTAGTTGTTCTCATGAATTCGCTAAAACCTTTATATAAGCTATTAAAACCTTAAGGAACGTCATCGTTGTTTTTGGTTTTTTTGTATGTGTTTTTAAACCATTTTAACTATGGAGAAGTGAGCTCATGATAGTTACATAATATAGTGGGTTGTAAAATATGAAAGAAACAACTCATCTATAATCTTGAATATTTGGTCATTTATAAAATTATAAATAATTACAGAAGGATGCAGTTCATGTTTCATGTTTATTTGTAAAGATTGCCTTTTGTTGCTGAAATCTACAGTGCGTTCTGCTCTGAGGAGTATAGACCAGGAAAAAAGTTTTGATGGATGCCTGGTTGTGTCTTTTGGAAATGTTGGTCTTTTGTGCCATGGGAAGGCTGCCAAGATATAAGTATTTCAGTGCTCTACAGATGGTTTATGTTTTAGAAGCTTGGCGCTAAATTTTCATTGTATACATTGTGATGTATATACACTAGTGTTGGACCACTGCAATGATTGTTGCAATTTTAACATCTTTTGTTATCATAGTCCCATGATTTATATTTAGTCTGTCTTTAATTAGGAAGTCATATTTGGTATTAGTGGCATGTGTGAATTTGGGGATGCTTTTAATCTCACTAAGTCTCAACCATGGTATAGATCATTTTCAGGGCTTTCTGTGACTTGAGACCCCAGTAGAGGGTTGTCCCGATGAGGAGTAAGGTTGTGGGCAACTTTAAGGGAGAAAAGAACCAGACTCCTGCTATAGAGTTGTTTAAGCAGGAGGTAGAAGCATGCATGGTGTGTCGCCAAGAGCAATCATATACATCTGGATAAGTCTGGCTCTGTAATAGGAAGTCAGAATGGGAAATACCATCCTTTCTTCTCTCTCTCTCCCCTGACCCCTCTCTCTCTCTCTCTCCGTCTCCCCTAGTGTTGATGCTTTTTTTTTTTTTTTTTGCAATGGGCTTGTTGGAAAAAAGACCATTCAGTCTGAGAATACTGCTTTTACTGAGCCTTATATATTGAGCAAAGACAAAGAAGTATGAGATATATTCTTACATTAAAAATATTGATATAGATAAGACATGAGATGACTACCAGCATATATGGAAATTTCCTAATTTGGGAAAGGGCATCTTTGAAATATCCACATCAAAGATCATAGTTAATAACCAAACTCTTCAAGGATTTTTTTTTTAAATTTATTTTGTAGAGAGAGGGGAAGGGAGGGAGACAGAGAGGGAGAGAAACATCAATGTGTGGTTGCCTCTCACATGGCCCTCATGGGGACCTGGCCTGCAACCCAGGCATGTGCCCTGACTGGGAATCGAACCGGGACCGCTTGGTTCCCAGCCCGCGCTCAATCCACTGAGCTACACCAGCCAGGGCTCTTTAAGGATTTTGAATAAAGTCAGGATAAAGACAAATACTGGGACAGAAGCCCACCACCACCCATCGTGTTCATTATTCCCAGGGTTCTTGGCCCAGGGGGAGAAAAAGAGATAGAGTAAAAAACTTGTACTACATACACAACAGCATTTCTCTAAATCAGTTATTTCCACCAAGAAAGTTCAGTTGAAAATAAATAAACCTTCCAATAGGTTGTATAGAAGTTAACCTAAAAAATGTACAAGGCCTTTATGGTGAAAACTTCAAAATTCTATTAAAAGATATATAGGAAGTGCTGAATAAATGAAGAGAGATATTCTTTTAAATAGCTAGGATATCTGGACATTGTGAAATATTACATTTTCCCCCAATTTAATTTATAAAATCAATGAAATTCAAATTATAATTTCAGTAGGAAGTTTATGATGACTTGGCAGCTGTTTTTATAATTCATTCAAAGTTGCTGTGCTCATAGGCGAGGGGCTTGCAGTCAAGACTTGAGGCTGCGTTGTGATGGCCCACGTGCCACGAGAAGCTCTCCTTGATTTCCACAGGCTGCATTTAGGAGGGCCCTTTATCCTGGCAATGTTTCTGGTAGCAAATAGTGGAGGCAGTCTAGGAGTTCGTCGTGGAGGGCCTGGATGAGTAAAATTGGTGTTTGCCTGTGATCGAAAGTGCTGTGCTACGTATGCCAAGCAATCACAAATTATAAGCAATATTCATATATAACAATATATAAAGATTCCAGAAAGATGGTGCTGGGGGATCAGAGTAAGGAACAATACAATTGATAGCCCATATTATTTATATAAATTAAAACAAACCCATCAGAAACACTATGCATACTTTTCTCAAGGACACACTTTTATATAAATAAATGTAAAAGGCTCATTTGAATGTTTTATTTGTACTAGTATGAGTACCTGTGTTGATTAGGGGAACGGGGTATAAAAAATAAAAAAAAATAAAATGTACACTACTATATACTTAACAATATGTCTTTAACTGGGATAGTGTTATAAAATCAATTCTTTGCAAGTGATAATAAAATGTTCAAAACTGTTCCTTCTTGAATGTCATGTTATCAGACAAATGCCATTAGCATTTGTGAAAAGGCTACTGGGAATTTCCTATATCACTACCTCTTCTCTGAAAATCTTGACAGAATTGCCACAAAGCATAAGTGGAAAATTTTATATATTTCTTCTTTTCTGTGCAAATTGAAAACCAGTAGTTCTTTTTAAAGTCATTGACATACACGTCAGGCTACATGAAGTTGTTTTCCTTATCTGTTTTGGAGATCCTAAATCAGAAAGACCTTGATGCTTATCATCACGAGTATGTACACATCCAGTATTTCTACAGGAAATTTTAGTCATCTACATTCTTCAACGGTCATTCTTTCAAAGGAAAACAACTATACCATAAAAACAAAGTAACCAGTTCTTTAATACAACTTGCAGCTGAAAATATAATTTTTAAATACACACTCTTGTTGTTATGTAAACAACACATGTGACTTCAGAGATAATAAAATGTGTTGTTTTAAACGATAAAAAAAAATATACTGTATTCATTCCATCTTTCTGTGGGTGGATTTCAAACCAGTTAGCAATCTAGACTTTGAAGAGGTGCATCAGAGGTTCCTTGCTTGGAAAAAAAGTCCTTGCTGTAAGTTTCAGCACCTTTGTAAATATGAATAACATTGAGAAGGTCCTTGTTCTTAAATAGGGAAAGAGATGTAAATTATATGATTAGCAAATTTTCCCTTTTCATTTTAAGCTTTTCATCTGTAATCAGTGTGAAACACATTCCTTCATTAAAACAGTTTTGATGGAAGTTTCCTGAAACCACACAAGGTCTTTCTACCTCCTCTGAAGTTTAGTGTGATTTAGTCCTAAAAATTTTGATTTGAGGGGATAGAGAGTTTCAGAAGAAAACTTCATCCATTGTTGGAGGAAAGAAAAGCTGGTTATGTCAGGATGGTGGAGTCGTCTGTGGAACTAGATGGAAAAGTCTGCATAGGAAAGGGCGGTGTCGCGGGAAGAAACAACCTGAGCTGGTATCAGGCAAATCTGTCCTGCTATTGGTGAACTTGTAACTTCGACTTTCAGTTTTCCTACAGGGATAGGAAAGTGTTTTTTAAAGGGTTGTGGAGAAGATCTGTTGATATAGATTGTTTTTATAAAACACAAAGTAGGTGTAATGGTTGCTCAGTATATATTAATTCTCTGTGATATTTCTTACGGCATGAGTAAGTTCGCCTCTTCTACTTCCATCAAATCTTAAATCCATCCCCACCTCATCAAGACTCTTAGGTGAAGTTTATTTTTATAACTTACACACAATGACCCTTGCTTGGACGCCATGGGTTTGAATTGCACAAGTCCACTAATACTGATATTTTTTCAATAAATATGTACAGTATTGTAAATGTATTTTCTCTGCCTTGTGATTTTCATAATAACATTTCTATAGCTTACTTTTAAGAATATAACATATAATACATATAACATACAAAATATGTGTTAATCAACTGTATATTATTGGCAATGCTTCTGGTCAACTGGAGGCTATTAATAAATTTTGGGGGAGTCAAATATTATGTGCGGGTTTTCAACTGCATGGGGGGTTGGCACCCCAACCCTCATGTTGTTCAAGGATCCACTGTATTTAAAATGTCATCTTTAAGAGCAATTTTTACTATATTGTTTTTAAAACGTAAGGCATAGATTTTTTGTTTTCCGTTCTCTTTTTCCAATGTCATTAAAAATATTTGTTTCCTGTGGCTTCTATGAAATATCCTTTGTGAAAGTGGCAAGCACATAGGGTCCAGTTCAATTATTAGTGCTGCAACTATTGCTTCCTCAGACAGTTTTTGAACACATGGAAATAGAAAAGTATTGAACTGATTTTCATTACAAGGGAGGATAGTTTTTGTCTTTTTTCTCCACTTGACAGCGTTAGCAATAGCCCTGAATCCCTCTATAGTCAACATTCCAAACTGCTGAGTTTTTTTAAGTAAGTTTAGGAGCTTCATATCTTTTTCCACTGCACTTTCACACACACTCTATCTCAGTTGAGCCTCGCAGTACTGGTCTGACATAAAGCAGGTTTTATCGTGAGCATCTTGTGTTGACTTGGTGGTCAAAGGAATTGAGGCCTAGTGAGATTAATTGATCTGCCCAATGTCTCACAGAACTAGCGACTGGCAAAACTAGGAACCAAGCCAAGTCTGGTCTTATGGGTCGTGTTTGAAGCCTCATTTTACTGTTCTGTACCAGTGTTTCTGTTTCAGGGGCAAATGCTGTACAATAAGTAAAAGGACTTTTTAAAATAATGATAGATTCTGAAGGTATTACTAAAAAATAAATCCACCGGCATTGTTTGCATTAATATCTGGTCTTTTAAGTTTGAGGAGAAGGAATTGTTTATAAATTTTTAATTAAGAAAGCAATGCTCTTGGTAGTTTCTGGAAAACTGTTGAAAATAACAGACATGCCCTACCTCCTAGTATTGGCAAAGACCTGGAGGTCAGATATAAGGACCTGGAGAAAATCACGTAAACCGCATTGGTTTTGGCTTAGAAAAATGACTGGGGTAGAGAGAGAAGACGGACAAAATGTGTTTAGTAGTTTGCTCCTTAGATTGGGCATGTTGCCTTACGAGGAGCTCAAAGAATGTGTCAGTGTCGTCACACAGGGTCTCTTGGGCCTGTCAGGGCTCTGCAAACCTGTGTAAAATGTCATCCTAGTTGGGACAGTTCTCTACAGTTCATCCTAGGGTTTATTTTTAATTAGAAATTACCCTGCGCTCTCTTACTGCTCTTCTCTTTAGACCTGGCTTGGGAGAATCGGGAGGGGAGGGGTAGGTGCTAATACTGCTGTTTTAAAAGGATCACTGCCAGCCCCAACTCAGGCAGAGCCAAACTCATTCTGGATTAGTCTTAGGGTAGATCATCCTTCCTTGAGTTGCCAAATAGCCTTTTCTAATGCCAGATTATTGTGCAGTTTGTTCCAGGACCAGCTTTGCTTGGGCCCTCCCATTCAGAAAGGAGCAAAAATTTCCCCTCTTTCCAGGCATAGCTTTATTGCTTTGTTAAGGGAGACTTTCAGATATTTGGCCATTTCAGAAAACCTTTTGTTAAAAGTTTCTGCTGAGCAGGGTTTCTTCTGTTGTCTGAAATCATCTTACATAGTTATTTTAGAGTTGCATTCTTGGTATTGACACGGGGGGGGGGTCATCAGATAGGCAGCCACCTTGCCTGTGATCAGAAGCGGTAGATGACAGGGCCAACAACGTGCTGTTCTACAGCCCTGTTATTGCTACAGGAACAGTGGGTTCCTTGCCAGGGGCCAGCACCGCTAACTCTAACCCTGTCTAACTCTGGATATACTACAGGAACCACTTTTATTCTCACCTATCAGCGTCACAGAAAGCCCTTTTTTCCTTTTCTGTGTTCTTTATCTTGGCATCTGGCATTTTCTGCACTAATCATTCCACCATTGTCCGCACTAGGCTCTCTGCCCTGACCTCGTGAGATCAGTCAGTGGACTAGTGACATCAGTTAGTGATGCCTTTGATAAAAGGGAACTAAGGAAATACCTTTATTTTTTTCTGAAATGTCATTGTTCATTGTTTAAAAAACTGAAAAATTTGAAGAAACCAAATTACTCACATTTCCACAATTTTGGTCTGCTTCCTTATAGGCATTATTCCCTGGACACATTTGATGTATTTTTTGTAAAATTTATACTGTGTGCTTGCTTTGTAGTTTGCTTTTCCCCTTTAACATATATCACAAATATCTGTTCGTGTCCAGAGATATAGACCAACGTTATTGTTTATGTTTTCATGGTATAGGTTTACTCAATCCCGTGTTGTTGGAATTGATGATGATGATGATGGCTACCATTTATTGACTGCTTACTACTACATACTAGGCATCATATTATATGATTTGGATGCTAGGCATCATATATGATTTGCATACTGGCGTTATATTATGACTTGCATACATTTTCTTTGTTAATATTCATAGCAACACTGACAAGTACACATACCCTTATTTTGCATGTGGGACAGTTGAGACTTAGATTAAATAAATTGCTTAAGATCACAAACTTAGGAGTAAACCAGGGCTCTAACCCCATACTCAAGTTCTTTCAACTGTGCACATTTTAAACATTTATTGTCACTGATCTGATTATCACTTTATGTAAAATTATTAAAGTGAATTAAAGATCATACATTGTATTAAGTTCCTGATACCTAACCTTTCCGAAAAGTCTTAATAATTTGTATTCTTTAGCAAAAGAATTTAATAGTGCAGTCTTACCATATATTCAGCAATATTGGGTGTTGTCTTTTTTCTTTTGCTAATTTGATAGGCAAAAAAAGGTACATTGTGAATTTCATTTTTAAAGTCAGTATTGATTGTGGCCTTTTAATAATGTTAGTGGCCACTCATTTCCTTTTTGTGTGCGTATGAAATGTTTATATTTTATTCAGATAAGTACTTTTTTGTCTAATATGTATAGTAGTTTGTTATTTGCTTTTTAATTTTGTTTTATTTTGATTTGTAGAAATTGAAAAATCTTTGTGAACCTATCTGTCACTTTACTGTGTTGTTTTTAAGTGTACTTTGCCACTTTTAAGATGTGCAAATTTTAAATGTATAGCTTCCTGGGTTAACATATGCGTATACTTGTATAAGTACTGCCCAGATCAGGATGTAGAACATTTTCATCTCCCAGGGAAGTTCCCTCTTGCCCCTTTCCAGTCATTATCAGCCTTCTTATTCGCTGACAATATAAACTTTTCTGATTTCTATCACCGTAGATTAGTTTTGTCTGTTTTTGAGCTTTATATGCTTCTAATCATATAGTATGCACTCTTTTCTGTCTAGCTTCTATCCCTTAACATACTGTTTTTGAGACCTGTGTTGTTACATGTGTTGGTAGTTTGATCCTTTTAATTGTGGGATAGTTTTTCACTTTATGAATATTGGTGGGCATTTGGGTTGTTTCTAATTTGGAGCTAATGATGAATCAACCTTCTGTGACATTCTTATGCAAGTATTTTTAATGGACCTAGATGCTCTTTTCTCTTGAGAAACTATCTGGGACCAGAATATTCTAGTTATCTTTTTGTTAGTGATTTCTGGATTTCCATTGGGGTCATTTAATATACCCTGCAGATTTTTACACTTTGAAATTTATGCAGATTTTCTTTATGATCAACATATAGTATAATTTGATAAATGTTCAATGTACACTTGAAAAGAATGTATATTCCTCAGTTGTTCATTACAATGTCTACACATGACAGTTTCATTTGCCAATATTTTTTATTTGGTTTTAACAGTACGTAGTGAAAATATGTAAGATAATTATAAATGGAGAAAGGTAAAGATGTAAAGGAAAGTAAGGTTTCTGTTCTTCCCTGGAACTAGGAAAATGACAGCACCAATAGCCAATGATAAGTTATGTCCTGTATATGTAGTGTGTGCATGCTTATATGAAGTCTGTCTAGAAGGTATCCAGCCATGTAATATGAAAATTAGAGACATTTATTGAAGAAAATACAAGAAACATGGTGCATAGGACAATGACGCCTCAGTCTCCTTCAAAATAGGTACCTTGGGACATCACACAGTTCTCCTAATTGCTATCAGCTGCCCCATTGTATTTTCCTTAATCTCATGGATTGTCTGAAATCTCTTCCCTTTCAAAGGTGATTTTGGTTTTGGGAAAGGGCAGAAGTCACAGGGTGCCAAATCTAGGCTATACGGGGGCTGAGTCACCTGGGTTATTGGATGTTTTGCCAAAAACCTCTGCCCAAGATATAATGCATGAGAGAACAGAACACATTGTCATGATGAAGCTGCCAATCACCAGTTGCCCATAGCTGTGGCCTTCTGAATCATCTGAATAGTTTCTGTGGAGGAATGTTCAAGCTTAATGCAAAATTTGATGCAGATTTGTTGCTTTACTTGCTCAGTCATTTTGAATGCAATGGTCACACAGTACACATGCTCACAAAGCAACATCTACCACCCCCACTGACTTGTACAGAAAAGTCATTATTGTTTATGCATGTGCATTCCATTCCACTGTCCTTAGCTGCAAGGTTACACAGATGTTGTGCAAACCATTCTCGTTATATTAATAATGGCTGGACTTTTGTGTATATCATGTAATACTTAGAGTAAACACTAAAAATATTGTACAAAGAGATGCACTCCAAAACTACAGATAAATAAAAATAAAATTCTAAATAATACTCAAGTAACCCACAAAAGGAAGGAAAAAGAAAACAAGAAACTAAAAACAAGGAGAACAAATATAAAACAAAAAACAAAATGACAGACATAAGCCTAACATATAAAAAATTGTATTCAATATAAATTATCTAAATACACTAATTAAAAGTTAGATATTGGCAGAGTGGATTAAGAAACATGACCCAACTCTATGCTGTTAATAAGAAAATAACTTCAAATAAATGATATAGGCAGGATGAACGCAAAAAGGATGAGCAACAAGGACATTATGCAAACATTGATCAAAGAAAAATAGAATTGGCAACATTAACATCAGTGAAGTGGACATTAGGACAGCAAAAATTAATAGAGACATATGTACATTATACAATAATAAAAGAGTCAATCCATCAAGAAGACATGTAATCCTAGATGAGAATACCCCAAACAATAGAGTTGCTAAGACTGAGAAGCAAAAACTGTTAGAACTGAAAGGAGAAATAGACAAATCAACAATTAAAGTTGGAGACTTTAAAACCTCTTTCTCAACAATTCATAGAATGACTAGAAGTCATTTAGGATGTAGAAGAACTCAACACCATCAACCAACAAGATATCAAATAGACAGCCATAGAACATTGCACACAACAATGGCAGTATACACATTCTTTTCAAACAGCCACAAAACATATACTAAGTTACATCATTTTCTGAAACAGCAAATAAGCCTCAATAAAATTTGAAATCACACACAAACCTCAATGAAGTCAGACTAGAACTATAATAGGAAAATCTGCAAATACTTTGAAACTAAGTAACACATTTCTATATATTACCTAAGTCAAAGAGAAGTCTCAAAGGAAATAAAACTGTCTATCAAAGTGAATGAAAATGAAGATTTATGGGGCACAGCTAAAGCAGTGTTGAGAGGGAAAGTTATAGCACAGATTTGCATACATTAGAAAAGAGGAAAAGTCTCAAGCCAATAATGTAAGCTCTTAGCTTAAAAACCTAGGAAAAGAAAGGGAAAATAAACCCAAAGAAAGAAGAATGAAGGAAGTAATAAGAGCAGAAATCAATGAAATTGAAAACAGGAAAACAACAGAGAAAAAGAAGGAGCCCATCTTTAAAAAGATCAACCCTCTTTAAAAGACCCTTGCTAGATGGTTGTCTTTAAAAATGGACAACCGTCTAGCAAGACTAGTAAAGAAAAAAGAGAGAAGAAACAAGCTATTGATATCAGAAATACAACAAGAGCTATGTGGGATATCATTACAGACACTACAGATGTCAAAAGGATAAGAAGGGACCCGGCCAGTTTGGCTCAGTTCGTTGGAGCACTGTCACGTAAACTGAAAGGTCACGGCTTTGATTCCCAGTCAAGGCATATGAGTAGGCTGCAGGTTTGGTCCCTGATTGGGACGTGTATGAGAGGCAATCAGTTGATGTTTCTCTTTCATATCGACGTTTCTTTTCCTCTCTTTCACTTCCTTCCCCTCTCTCTAAAATCAGTAAGCACGTGGTTGGGTGAGGATTAAAAAAATAAGGGATAGAAGGGAATACTATGAATAGCTGTATACACATAAGTTTAACGTCAATGAGTTCCTTGAAAAATGCTAACTACCACAGATTACTTAATATGAAATTGATATTTTGAATAGACCTGTGACAATGAAGGTAATTGAATTTGTAATCTAAAAACTTTTTCCTTTAACCTCTATCCAGACTCCGGGTGGTGTTATTGGAGAATTCTACCAAACATTTATGGAAGAACACGATTCTACACAATCTCCCCCATAATATTGAAGTAGATGGAGCACTTTCCAATTCATTTTGTGAAGCTGTAATAAATGCATTGATACTAAAACCAGACAAATACAGTACAAAACCAGACAAAGATGGTACAAAATGAAAACCACAGATGAATATCTCTCATGAATATAGATGTAAAATTTCTTAACAAAATACCGTTAAGCAGATTTTAACAATATACAAAGGTAATATATGGCCAAGAAAAGTTTATTTCAGGTATGTAAGGCTGGTTCAATATTTAATGATTGATCATTGTTATCTACCACACTATCAGGATACAAAAGAAAAAATCACACAATCATATCAATTGATGCAGAACAAGCACTTAACAAAATTCAAACCCATTCTTGATTAAAATAAGAAACCAAAACCTTCCTCAGATGGATAAGGAGCATATGCGAAAGCCCACAGCTGACTTTATACTTGAGGCAGAAAGGCCGAATGTTTTCCCTGTAAGATCAGGAACAATGCACACTGTCTGCTCCCACCACTCTGGTTCACCAAAGTTCGAGCCAGTGTAGTAAGATTAAGGAAAGGAGATAAAAGGCACAGGGATTGGGAAGGAAGAAATGTAACTGCCCCTATTTGCAAATAATATTATTGTTTATGTTGAAAATCTCAAAGAACAAGATAAAACCACCTGATAAAAGTAAATTGAATATAGCAAGGTGGCAAGATACAAGAAATTAAAAATCAGTTGTAGCAATGAAAATATAGATACCAAAATTAAAAATATAGTACTCTTTATGATCACTTAAAAGAGATATGCTTATATAAATCTAAAAAACATGTACAGGATTTGTAGCTGGAAAGTACAAAATGCTGATGGATGAAACCAATAAAGGTGTAGATACATGGAAAGACATACTATGTTCATGGATGAGAAGACTCAACACAGTAAAAATACCAATTTTTCCCAAGTTGATACACAAATTTAATGAATTCCTATCAAAATCCCAGCAAATTTTTGTAGATATGGACAGGGTTATTCTAAAATTTGTATGGAAAGATGAAGGAATTAAAATAACTAAAACAATTTTGATAAAAATGAATAAAGTAGAGGACTCAATATGCCCAATTTCAAGACTTAGACTATAGTTGCAGTAATAAGACTTGTGTTGAGGGGTAGTTGGGACAGAATAAGGAACCCAGAAATAGACTCACAGAAATATTTGAGGAAATTACAAAACCAATCCAACAACTGTTCCTGTAACAATTGGACATTCATAGACTAAAATCAACTAAAAATGGATCATGGCCGAAGTGTAAGATACAAAAGCATAAAACTTTTCAGAAAAGAATAGCGAAAATCCTCAAAATCTAGGGGTAGGCAAAGAGTTCTTGGATTTTTATTTCAAAATCACTCACTGTAAAAGAAGAAAATCAATACATTGGAACTTATCAAAATTAAATGCTTTTGCTCTGTAAAAGACCCTTTTTTAAATTTTAAAGATTTTATGTATTTATTATTAGAGGGGAAGGGAGGGAGACAGAAAGGGAGAGAAACAGCAATGTATGGTTGCTCCTCACATGGCCCTCACTGGGGATCTGGCCTGTAACCCAGGCATGTGCCCTGAGTGGGAATTGAACTGGGACCCTTCGGTTCCCAGCCCGCGCCCAATCCACTGAGCTACACCAGCCAGGGCTGTAAAAGACCCTTTTAAGAGGACAAAAAGACAAGCTACATAGTGGGAGCAAATATCTGCAAACTGCTTATATAATGGAGGAGTAGTTTTTAGAATATGTAAAGGCTTTTCAGAAGTAAAAAAGTCAAATAATCTGGGTAGGACATAGGCAAAAGACAAGAAGAAAGAACTCACCAAGGTAGATGTATAGATGACAAATAAGCACATGGCAACATCTTTTTTCTGCATCATCAGTCATTAGAGAAATTCAAATTAAAACCACAAGGAGCGCCCCCGACACTCCTAACAGAGTAGAGGTAACACCGAGGGGCAGTGAGGATGCTGGGGGGAATGGAAAATGCCGAGGTCACTTTGGAAAACAGTTATGGAGTGTCTTATAAAACTAACCATGCGACTGCATATGACCCACCGAAGTACTCCTGGGCATTTATCCCAGGGAAATGAAAACTTGCTTCAGGTATTTTCTATACACGACTGTGGATAGCAGTTTTATTTATAATAGCCCCAAACTAGAAACAACTGTGATGTCCTTCAGTAGGCGAATTAAACCGTGGTAAATTTATACTATACCATGGAATATTACTCAGAAATACAAAGGGAAGAACTGTTTATATGCGACAACCTGTGTGAATCTGCAAGGCTTCATGCTGAGTGAAATTAGTCAATCTCAAAAATGTAACATGCTTAAAATGACAAAATTATGGTCATGGAGAACATATTAGTGCTTGCCAACGATGAAGTGGAGGGGTGGGAAGTGAGGGGAGTTGGGGATGGCTACAGCAAGGGGACTTGAGGGACCCTTCCGTGTTCGGACGTGCGCATGGTGACGGTGTCAGTGTTGATGGCCTGGTTGTGCTGCTGTCCTGTACTTGGCAAAATCGTCACTATTGAGGAAACTGGGTTAAGGCGCATGGCAACTATTATTCATACAACTGCATGTGAATCTACAATTCTCTCATAATAAAAACTGTAATTTAAAAATAGGTGTTTTATTCAACTTTTAGTTTCCTTTTATTCTCTTAACCTGCATTCTTACACTTTTTTTTAAACCAAGCATTGGTCTAATGTTTGTTGTCCACTTTATCTGTTATTAGATATCCTGCCTATTTTTCTGAACATCTGAAGTTCAGTATGACAGATGTTTTTTTCTTAGATTCTAAATTCGTCTGTTTCTGTAGTGCATCTGCGAACTGAGGGTAGGGGTGGGGGGCAGGGCGAGCATTGATTTATTTATACGAAATTCCCCCAATCCTCACTTAACTATATAAAGGGCTGTTTTGGGGGGTGTGTGTGGCAAATTTGATTTTGAAATGCAAGGAGCAGCCATGTGTCTTTAATAAAACATCCATTACATGCATTTATATATCATAAAAATAACATGTATAGCTCTTTCAGTTTATAAAAGTACTTCAACGGAGCCTCAGGTTTTGTGCTTTTCCTGGCATTGGCTTCCTTTACATACATGGGAAGTCACTTAAAAGCCAAATGCCTACTTCTTTTTGTATAAAATCTCATACTGTACCTTCTGTTAAGCCAGTACTTTCCATTGTAAGGACTGTTAATAACGTCATAGCCTTTGTCGCCATGACGTGATTGTGGGTAACAACTGTGACCTGATGGTTTTATTTTTATTTACATTTTTAGATGCCACATTTTCCTATTAGCTCTTTTGTAATTGTTCAGAGACCCTTTTGGCAACATGAAACAAATCAAGAGATTTGTCTAAGAAATTTTAAACTTTCAAATTGTGAAATGCTGTAGCAGTTTAAAAGATTGACAGGTGTGAGTTAGAAGAGATTGTCCTTAAAACTTGACAAGTACGAAATTGTGCAGTTGAATAGTAACTTTGGAAAACTATCAACTCTGGGGATAGTTCTTTGGAGAAAATGCAAAACCCCTCATTATTTCACTCTAAAAGAATGATTCTCCTTGTTTGCCATCTGTGGACAGTTCCCTAAGAATTTTTGGTGTCCCAGTGTTGGACACAGCAGTGTATTTCTTTGCTCACCTATTCTTGAGAGTCCCTGGTATCGTAAGCGACCATTCAATAAAATGATGGACCGAAGGGGGGTGTATCATTTAAATCATCGTGCCTTTTTCTTTAATAGTAAAATAACATGCATTTTAATTATTTTATATTAAAAGCTAAGTCACATATTAAAATTCTCTTGCGAAGATGGATGTTTGCTGAACCTATTGTAGCTATCCTGTCAACATATGTAAAAAACATTCTGTTGTACTCCTGACATTTACACAGAGGTATGTCAATTAATTTTCAATAAACTTGGAAAAAAACATGAAAGAAAGAAAAAATTCTCTTGCTACTAACCACAAATTGATTAAATATATGTTTTATATATAATATATAATTGGCACATTAATGCACATAGTTATTTGCAGATTATTCAAGTTAGGGTTTCCCTAACAAAAGGGACATTTATCTTAAAAGTGAAATCCAAATTTTTCTCTGATCAATTACCTTAATCACAGAGGAAGTCTGAGTGTTTGTTCTAGCCAGGTATGTAGGTTGTAATTTTAAGCAGTTTGGTTTGCTAAGCATGATTAAGACACTGTTCCCTTTGAGGTTTACCCTTTCGCTTCTAACTGTTTATCATCTTGGGTCAGAGGTTATAAAAAGTAGTCATCAATTAAAGCTTTATTGGTTGTAATTGGTAATGCTATGAAAGGAGCCAGCCAAACTGAATCTGATAATAAAAGAGTCTTTGTTAAAATATTTAATAAATTAACACTCTCTTTTGGAAGGGGGAAGCTAATTACAAAGCCCAAGATTGTTAATCATAATGTTTACTTTCTTCAAAAGCAGACTCAACTACTCCATAATCATTAGACATCAGATTTCTTTCTTTTTCTTTTTTTAATTCCTGTAGACTCTGTCATTCCCGGAGGGGGTGTTCTTTTCTACGGCTCAGGCTTGGGATATGGCAGAAGGAGGAAATGCCAAGACAAATACAAGTTATAAGGACCATCTTAAAAACAAACAGGACTCTGTTAGAACATCAAATTGCCTTTGCTGTCTTCAGAAAGGGTCAGATGTTTATGTAGATTTATTTTGTAGGCTAATTGAATGATATCAAGAATTGGGCACACATAGTTTTTTTTAGGTGTTTGACAGAGTTGTAGCTCTTGGATTTTAGATATTTTTCAAAGCCCTGATATAGGTAAGTGGGGCTGTGACACATGCCGCCATCACAACTCCTGTGTGACCGTGCACGGGAACTCTGTGAATGGGCTTTCACATCTGGGGATCGAATGTTTCTAGGTTGAAGCAATAGGGGGCATCTTGGGTTTGTTCTAGACACATGTTTCTGTAGTCTGATCTTTAGGGCAGTTCTAATGAAAGAAAATGCTGCTTTGGACCTGCTGTGCAAATTAGCCATATGGTGAAGTGTAATATCCCGCTGAATGTCATTATGGGGCCCTATGAAAAGTGCTCCCCTTTTCACATGGAAGCAAATTAAAATGGCCCTTTCAGGCCCTCCGCCACCCTACCCCCCAACACACACACACACACACACAACTCTGAATAAACCTGTCTTCACTTGGAAGTTGGAAGCCAGGGGACAGTTAAAAGGGAGTTCTCCAGCTGCAGTCAGGGTGGTGAAATTATAGGCTTTGCCCAAGACCAAATGGAAATATTGCTTCCTGTAGGCATAGCTGGAAGAACAATGGCGTGTGCTTCCCTTCTTCCATTTCCTGCTCTTGTTCTTTGTGTACTTGTCTTTAGCTGCTTCTCAATCCAAGGGTTAATTTTCTGTTACTGTGATTGATTAGACAGACCCAGCCCACTCTCCAGTAGATCCCATATCAATCTCTACCAGGAAAGACTCACTAGATGAAGAGCTGTTTAGCAAAATAATTGCACAGTAAATATTTAATGAAGAGGATAGAAGGTCTATTCTTCTTTGCCTGTTGTGTAGACACATTGCCCTTATGAAGTAGCATTGTCCCAGCATAAGTTTTTCTTCCTTCTGCAAAACTAGCATGTAGATACTACTAATGTTTGGTGGCATATGGGGCGCGGTAATTGTATGAAATGTTTGGGGTGTCTGTGTGCATGCTGTACATGATTACCTTTTATGAAGACAAATCCATGGAAAGGTCTTTCATCTGGCCTCCCCCGCCACCCTCAAGAGCAAGGATCGCCTGATCCTGACTTGGTAGATTACTGGTGCACATTTGTAATTGTAGTAGCTAAAAGTGACTTTTGAGCTTTGTTAGCAATAATTTTTACCACTTTTACAGACAAAAACAAAAAGCCTCATTCATTTGCCGACACTGAGTGGCAATACTGTGTGTGTTTCCTATGTTTATATCCAGACAAGTGTCTAGACACATGAGGAATTAAAGATGTCACTTGTGTTTTTATTTTTATTTTTAAACATTTATTCAAAATCCATGTTCACTCCAACTTTCGTATGAGGGTTTATAGCATGTATTTGAAGAAAGGGATTTGAAACAGAGTTGTGTAGTAAAAGTGGATCGTACTAAATTATGTCTCTTGAGAACAGATTCTTGCATGCAGAGGTCAGGGAAAAGAGTATTACAACATGATCCTGCTTATGTGTGTGCCTAAATACCGTACATGTGTGAGTATGTGAAATATCCATCTAGAATAGGAAACCATCTCTAAGGGAGCGTACTAAAAAGTAAATATTAGTTATATCTAGGTGATGGGATTATGAATGACTTCTGTTTTCTCTCTTTGCTTTACTAGTCTGGTTTTTTTAAACCACATATTTTAATTTTGTAATTAATAATAATTAAAAAAAGATAGATAATACAGGAAACACAGCTAAAAGCAAAAGTTTTTTTAAAATCCCAAACAATATCTGGTATAACCTGAAAAGAGCTGAGTCATTCCTTGTAAAATCTAGTGGTAGGGTTAATGATTAGATTTAGGGATTTGGAAATGGCTGTTGGAACATTTGACCATTAGCACCCTTCTCCAAGTTTATCACAAAATATGATACAATATTTACCCTATTTTACTGTGTATAATGCACACTTTTTTGCCCAAATTTTTGAGGGAAAAATAAAGATGCGCATTATACATGGATAGTACTAATTTTTTACTGGTACATAATTTCTTGTACCCTGTGTCTGTTCTTGTGTTTCATAATTATTTGTTACATAAAATTTCTTGTGCCATAATATGTTCAAAAATAAGTGCTAAAATTTATAATAAAAATAAGTATCTAAATAGAAACAAAGAAAAATAGAATTAAAAAATGAAAACAAAAGATTTTTTTTTCCTGAAAGTTTGGGCCAACAACATGGGTATGCACTATTCACAGGAGCACATTATATAAGGCAAAATACGAGTAAATTAAGTATGGATTTAGAAGATAAAGTACCCAGTAAATTGAAGAAGAGGTTAACACTACCTGGAGAACATTTCTTTCTCCTTTTTTAGCATTAAGTAAAAATAGCATGTATTTTGTGATCATTTAGCTCTTCTTATGGTTAGTTGTTCTATAAGTGAATGCCAAAATTTTATTGTAGATATTTGCTTATAATATAAACTGTAATATTTAAGTTAAATTTCAGGTGGGATGTATACATTTAATACAGAAAATATTAAAGTCTTGCTTGATGTCTAAGTTTTTCTTAACTTTTACTAAAATACTTGGGATGCATAAAAGTCTGAAAACTTACAACAGCATTGATAAATGATGATGGTAATTAACATTGCATTGTCTGAATTTGAATAAAATTTTCTCTAACTTTAGAGCTGATTGAATGGATGGAGAAGTCCAGTTGTCAAGTGATGTGTGTTTTGCTGCCCTAAACAAACCAAATCTTAAAAAGTCAGAAGACACTTTTTCCCTTTTCCATTGTATGCCTTCTGACTTGAACATACAGTCCTGAATTGATGAGTATGTCGGTTGTCCACTCTTCTACTGCACGGATTCTCCATCTTAAGTTTTAATGCCAGTGGTGTGAGGGGGAGAGAGGAACTTTGGTGGCAACCCAGTTCATTCTGTGCTGGAGAATACTTAATAGTACTGTACAAGAGCACAGGTGGGAATACCCTTTATTATTGTGGATTTTATTCACTTAAAGAAGTTCAGAGAGTTAAACATGAGAACTGTGTGGTAGGAGAATGTTTAGCCATATTTCATATGAACCTAGTAGGCCAGCTGCTTGCTAGACCCTAGAATCAGTTTGCGGATTGTCTTTGAAGCAGCTTTGGACCTGTGCACATCAACCTGCTGTAAATTGCCACTTCCGTAAGGATTTGAGATGATAGCCAGAAGAATGGTGAATGGGCCAGAGACAAATGACAAACCAAACCTGGAAGAAAGTATTGGTTTAGAAAATGCCCCTGTTCAAGATAGAGCGATTGGGGAAATGAAATAACACAAAACAAAATGTGAGATTCGGAGAATTGTACAGAATAAAATGGGACAAGGAACATCATCTTAAAAGTTCAGAGGAAACATCATTTCTAAAAGTTGTTTTCTGTAAGAACCAAAGGAAATTTTAGAAAATTATTTCATGTGAAGAAGTCATAATTTCTGTGAAATAGAACAATTTTTGAAAAAAGAATAAATGGAGATAGAAAAACAATGGGATAAGTTGAATAATTACAAAGAAATGATCATTGCAATAGCCGATAAAGTGTAAATATGAAAATGAAGCCTTAAGATACTGATTAATATTTTACTCATACTGTTAGTTATTTATTCAAAGAAATGTGTATTGAATGCCATTTATATGCCAGGCATTGTCTTAGGGCTGGGAACACAACAATAAATAAGACAGACAAGAAACTTGTTCTCATGGAGCTTGCATCCAGATGAAATGGGACAGATAAAAAAAACCACATAATATCAGATGGAGAGATATGCTAAGCAAACAATTAAAAGAAGGTTATGTATTAGGTATGACTTTCCATTTTACATTGTGTCATTGAAAAATCTCTAAGTAGTCAGCATTTACAGTTATATTTTAATTATAAGAAAGGGCTAGACATTTCTTAATTGTTGGTGTCACTTGGAGATTTTTGTGTTGGGTTCTTTTATACTTTGATTCTACAGATATTCCTTAGATTATCTCATTTTCTCCTAGTCTTCAGTTACCATCTCTGTGCTAATGATTCTGCAGTCCACTATCATTAGCCTCGCTCTTTCCCCTGAGCTGTAGACCCAACTATTCCTGTTCCCAAACACTTAGCATTTGGAACTCACAAACAAAACCTGTCCAATACAGAACAGGTCATTATCGTCAATACCCCCAGATACAGTCAATTCTTACTATTCATGGTAGTTATGTTCTATAAAGTCACTATGAAAACCGAGTTAATGAATACCAAGTCACTGCTTCTAGGGGAAATACAGAGTGATGTTTCTGTGAGCTCCCGATTACAACATTTTTATCAGCCAGTCGATTCTTAATCTTTCTCTTTAAAGATACATTATTTACTATATTTTGTCAATTCATTAATACTGAATTCATGGCCAACAGCATTATAACTCATGCCTGAATGAAGCTTACCTAAAACACGTGTTTTTTCCTTAAAGCACACCTTGCCTTACTGGGCTTAGAAACACTAGACAGCAATTCAGAAACACAAAATTTTAAGAAGCACAAAAGTGCAAGATGTGCAGATGGCCAACAGGTACATGAAAAGGTACTCAGCATCACTAATCATCAGGGAAATGCAAATCGAAGCCACAGTGAGATATCTCCTGACACCTGTTAGATGATTGTCATCCGAAAGTCAGGAACTTTCAAGTATTGGCAAGGCTATGCAGAAAAGGTAACACTGTGCACTGGTTGGTGGGAGTGAAAATTGGCACAGCCACTGTGGGAAGCAGTGTGGTGCTTCCTCAAACACTTAAAAATAATATGATCCAGCAATTCCACTTTTGGGTATTTATCTGAAGAAATTGAAAAGACTTACTTGCATCTCTATGTTTATTACAGCATTATTTACAATAGCTAAGATATGGAACAACCTCAGTGTCCATCTGTAGAAGACTGGGTAAAGAAAATGTGGTATATACACACAATGGAATATTATTCAGTCATAAAAAGAAGGGAACCTTATCATATGCAACAACATGAATGGACTTGGAGGGCATTATGCTAAATTAAATCAGTAAACAGAGAAAGACAAAGACTGTATGATCTCACTTACATATGGAATCTAAAAAAGCAAACAGACAAACCAGCTGAACTCACAGATGCAAAGAACAGATACATGGTTACCAGAAGCACGGATTGTGGGTTGGGAAAATTGGTTGAAGGTGGTTAAAGGCACAAACTTCCAGTTATAAAATAAACAACCCCTGGGGATATAATGTATAGTATGGTGACTGTAACCATGCTGTATGTGTACTTGAAAGTTGCTAAGAAAGTGATCTGAAAACTTCTCATCACAGAAGAAAATATTTGTAACTGTGTGGTGATGGATGTTAACTAGGCTCTTTGTGGTGATCGTTTCACAACATATATAAATATCAAATCATTATGTTATATACAGGTATTGAATCATTATGTTGTTCACCTGAAACTAATGTAATGTTATATGGCAGTTATCTCTCAATTAAAGAAAAAGCACAAACGTGAGAAATGTGGCACTAGGTAAGGCTGTGAAATTGGGTAATTGTTTATATTGGGTTGACCAAAAGTTTGTTCCCTTCCGTACGATGGCTCCAGTAGTGCTTAGTTGTCTTTAATGTCATTTGAAACAATTTTGTTAAATTGTATTTTGACAGCTGTCATATCAGTGTGCATTTAAAAAAACATCAAAATTGGTGAATTTTTGTGTAGCCATTTTAATATTGAAGATAGAAGAAAATATGCAATACTTATGGCATATTATGTTTTATTATTTCAAGAAAAATGAAAATGCAACTAAAAGGCAAAAAAAAAAAGATTTGTGTAGCGTATGGAGAAGGTGCTTTGACTGATTGAATGTGTCAAATGTGGTTTGTGAAGTTTTGTGCTGGAGATTTCTCGCTGTATGATGCTTCACAGTCAGGTAGACCAGTTGAAGTTGATGGCAATCAAATTGAGACATTAATTGAGAACAATCAACAATGTCTGGAGATAGCTGACATACTCAAAATATCCAAATCAATAAAGTTATTGGTGAAAATGAAAAACATATCTTTTATTTTATGGAAAAAACATATGTACTTTTTGGCCAACCCAATAGTACAATACGGAAACTGAAATAAGGAGGCAGAGCATTACCTAGTTTGATCTCAGTCAGAAGCACGTGCATCAGGCCACTCGAATATTTGACTACTCTGTACATGTCTGTAAATGCCTATGAAAGAACCATGATAATTGATTTTCAGGTTACAAGGAAATTTTAGCAAGTAGGCAAACTCACAAGTATGGAAACCATGAATAGTATTTAACTGTGTATTCCTTCTCTTTTGTTTCCTTTCTCATTAAATGGCACCACCATCAAACAGTTACCCAGGTTAGAAACCTCTCATTAGCCTTCTTCCTGTCCTTCACCATCCAAATCCAGTCTGTCATCAGCCTGTACCTCCTAAATATGTCAGATTCTGACTTTTTTTTTTTAAGATTTTATGTATTTATTTTCAGAGAGAGGGGATGGGAGGGAGAAAGAGAGGGAGAAAAACATTAATTGGTTGCCTCTCGTGTGCCTGAATTGGGGACGAAACCTGCAACCCAGGCATGTGACCTGACTGGGAGTGGAACTAGTGAGCTTTCACTTCGCTGGACGATGGGATGACGCCCCACCAACTGAGCCACACTGGTTGGGGCCCTGCCTGATCTTTTTGTATCTAATTTTCCTTCTTCATTCTACTCATTACATTACAATTCCAGGTTTCTAAAACCGTAACCATCTTTAGAGTTGAAGTCTAAGTGTCTTGACACAGTTCACAAAGCCCTCCAGCCTTATCTGTTGTCGTCTTTCTCCTTCAACCCTGATATTCTAGTCACCAAGAGCTTCTTTCTGCTCATGGGATGCGTGATGCCTTCTTTCTTTGAACCCCTGTGTGTCTGCAAGGAACACTTTTCCCCTTTTTCTTTACCTGGCTTATTCTTCTGACGTGTTCTTTAATTTTGTGTATAGACATCATTTTTCTTTTCTGGGAAGCCTTCGCTGGCATTCCTTCCACTCAGTGTGCACGCACATAACCACAGCACCCTAATCAATAGGATTCTGTAGTTTATTTTAATATAGCTGCCTGTTGTTAGTCTCCCACCATAGACTATAAATTCAGTGAGGGCAGGGACCATTCTCAGTGTCTGTCACCTGGTAATAAAGCACTTTATCTATGTTAAATGACGTGTTTTTCTGTGATATTGTGTGTATTAATCATTAGGAAGCATTTGGAGCACTGTGATACTAATGACATAATAACATGAAATGAAAAAATAATACCAACACATCTTTTCACTTCCTTGCCTATTATTTTATTTCTATTGGCTTATTCCATCAGTAGCTTTTGAGATTTAAAATGTATTGGCGATGAAAGGAATTTGAAGCTGAAGTGGCAAACCTCTATAGTTCCTCTATTGCCGTGTCAGCCAATGGGCAAGCACTTCATCTGTTACTCAGCCGGGTGGGTCAGACCTCCACTTCTGAAATCCCACCCGTAAGCACCGAGTTGACAGAATTGGCAGAGGACGTAGAATAATCAGAGGTGAATTTATTTAGCAGCCACTAGGGAAGATCTAACTCATTTTTGTTAATTAGGTAAGTTGGTCTTTTCTTACGTTTTTATTCTATTGAATGATTATTTGAAAGGCAAAACTGTATCTAGTTTAGAATTAAGAAGAGGTTCATGCTTTTGTTTTTGTATAGAATTTCATCTTGTGTATTTTCTATCATGTATAACAAATAATGAAATTTGTATACTACGGTCTAATTAAAGAGAAGGCTTTCTCTAAATTTTCAGCTAGTGTATCTTGGCTCCAAAGCGTGTTGAATATGTAACGTCGCACCAGAATAATAAAAGGCCTTCAGGACTGTTAACCTTAAAGTGAAAGCCCTTCCGTGTGTACGGAACGTGGTTGACATTTGGTTAGACCGCTGTGCTATGCAGTGGCGACAAGTGGCGAATGGCTTGAACGAACCCACAGGCAGTTTCCACTTCTTAGTTTTTACACAGAATCATTTGCTACCTCATTAACTTATGGACTGAGGAAGCCTTGAAATAGCTGTCTTAATGTTCGATTTTATTTTATAGGCAGAAAAAGCTCAGGTGTGTACAGTTATAATCACTTCAGCATTTTAAAACTTGTGTTTTCAAGTTACACTAGGGGTCAACAGATCACGGCCCGTGGGCCACATCCTGCTTGCTGCCTGTTTCGGTGTGACCTGGGAACTAAAATTGGTTTATATTTTTAAATGGTTAGTAAAAAATCAAAAGAAGAATAGAATTTCATGACAGGTGAAAATTATATGAAATTCTAATTTCAGTGGCCGCAAGGAAGGTCCTATGGGAATCCAGCCGCGCTGACTCCTGTGTGGTCTGTGGCTGTGTGTGCCCTGCAACAGAGGGGCCAAGTAGTTGCGACAAAGACTGTACAGCTAACGAAGCCTAAACGTATTTGCTGTCCTACCCTTCGCAGGAAGCGTTTGGTAATTCCGAAGCTACGCTGTTAAGTTTACATGGTTTAATACCTTAAGTCAGCTTTCCCTATTCAGAGAAGTCATGTTGAGTAAAATTCTTCAGACCTTTGGGAAGGCGAAGGAAACGGAATTGGGTGTTGCAGGAAGTTTATACTTTCTCACATGGGCAGGGCTTTCACTTTCTTCATTCATTTTTTACTTCACTTTTGAACAAACACTTGCATAGTGGTTATTATGTATCAGATACTGTTCTAAAAGCTTTGTGACTCTTCTCAACCTTCCTAATAACCATGTGTGGTTGGCATCTCTACAAATGAGAAAGCCACCGCACATCTATTTGTGAAAGTTAAATAGTTAAATAGTGGAAGTTAACTTAGTGAAAGGGAAGTTACATAGCTAGCCTTATGAGCTGTAGAGCTAGGAAGGATCAGAGCCGCGATTTGAATGAAATTGCCTGTTCCAAAAACAGCACTCTTACCCTGTATGCAATGCGATCTTTTCCTTTCCACTCTTGTGTATTTAGAGAGGAAGTCTTACATTAAAACTAGACTTTAGTAATAGGGGAGCATCATGTTTTAAAAGCATCAAACTTATATTTGTTTTCTTGGGCTGCTGTGACAAACTACCACAAACTGGGTGGCTTAAAACAACAGAAATCTGTTCTGTCCTAGTTTTGGAGGCCAGAAGTAAAAAATCCTGGTGTCAGAAGGCCATCTTCCACCTCAGACTCTGGGTAGAATTCTGCCTTGCATCTTTCTAGCTTCTGGTGGTGGCCGTCACTCCTCAGTGTTCCCTGGTTTGCAGCGGCGCCACTCCAGTCTCTGTGTCACTGCGTGGTGTTCTGTTTGTCTCTATCTCTGTCTTTTCTCCTCTCTTTTGAGGACACCAGTTATATTGGATTAAGGTCCACCCTGCTTTAGTATGATTGTATATTAATTTAACTAATTACATCTTCAACGACCCTATTTCTAAGTAAGGCCATGTGGAGAGATCCTGGGAAGGACGTGAATTTTGAGAGGACACTGTTCAATTCAAACCAGTTACAGAGCTCTTGAGGCAGCTCTTGTTCTCTAGCACCTCGAGTTTAAGCCCAGAAACCCTAAATGAAAAGCGGAAACTATGCACTAAGAATTTCCGGGGCCTTCCAACCAACTTCCTTTCCTCCCTCCTTTTCTCCCTCCCTCCCTCCCTCCCTTCCTTCCTTCCTTCCTTCCTTCCTTCCTTCCTTCCTTCTTTTCCTTCCTTTCCTTCCTTTCCTTTCCTTCCTTCCTTCAGTTCTGCGATAGAATATATTGTCTGGGAGGACTGATTTATTGTTCTCAGTTCCTGCCTTTCTCCTGCCTATCTTTGGCTCTTTGCTCATGATTCAGTTTTATTCTGGACATTTTTCTTCTGGCATGTTCTGTAAGTTTTTTTAAGGAACATTTTCTCAACTCTTGCCTATGAGAATGTTGGTTTGTCTCTATTCTTGTGAATTTGTGATAGTTGATTCAGAAACTAGCTTTGGTGTTTTGGAGGTTGAGTTCTAGTAGTTTCCTCTTAAGAGTCTTTTGTATCCATCACTATGGAATTTGTAAGTAAGATTCAACAAATGGTAGTACTTATTTTTATTTTTTTCTGTGATTATTATCATTGTTAAAACCGAAGATCTTGAGGAATGTGGGAATGCCTCAGTTCCCAACCAGAGAGATCCTCTTTTTCCATGAAATACTAGAGTAATTGGTCCAGTTGTGTCAGTTCATTTCCTTTCATTTGTTTGCAGGGTGCCCGGGAGACATTTGAGAACTATTACCGAAAACAGAGGCGAAAACAGGCCCGCTTGGTGCTCCAGCCTCCGTCTAACATGGTAGTGTCACCACCTCTGCCTCTCTCACGTTCTCACTTTTCTCTTATTTGTATCTTTTAATTGTTTTGCATATATGCTTAAAATATTTTTAACTGTTAGTCTGAGACCATTTTTTTTTTTTTTATTCTTGTTTATTCTATTACAGTTGTCCCGATTTTCCCCCTTTGCCATCCTCTGGCCCGCCCACCCCACCCCACTCCCACAGTCAGTTCCCACACTGTTGTCCATGTCCGTGGATCATTCATACACATTCTTTCATTAATCCCCTCCCCCTCTTTCCACTACGCCCCCTCCTCCCTTTTCTTTGGCAGCTGCTAGTCTGTTCCATGTTTCCATGTCTCTGGTTCTGTTTTGCTCCTCAGTTTATTTTGTTCGTTAGATTCCTCTTATAAGTGAGATCATATGGTATTTGTCTTTCACCGACTGGCTTATTTCACTTAGCATAAGTCTCCAGTTCTACCCATGCTGTTGCAAAGGGTATGAATTCCTTCTTTTTTTCTGCTGCGTAGTATCCCATTGTATAAGTCACAATTTAGATGTATGTATTACACAATACATACCACAATTTTTAAATCCATTCATCTACTGATGGACACTTAGGCTGTTTCCAACACTTGGCTATTGTACAAAGCACCACTATGAACATAGGGGTGCATAAGTCCTTTAGAATTGGTATTTCAGGGTTCTTAGGGTATATTCCCAGCAATGGAATCACTGAGTCAAAAGGCAGTTCCATTTTTAGTTTTCTGAGGAAATTCCATGCTATTTTCCACAGTGGCTGCACTGGGCTGCATTCCCACCATCAGTGCACTAGGGTTCCCCTTTTTCCACATCCTCAACAGCACTTGTTGTTTGTTGATTTGTTTATGATGGCCATTCTGACCAGTGTGAAGTGCTATCTCATTGTGGTTTTAACTTGCATCTCTCTGATGACTAGTGATGCGCAGCATCCTTTCGTATGTCTCTGGGCCCTCTGTATGTTATCCTTGGAGAAGTATCTATTCAGGTCCTTTGCCCATTTTTTAATTGGATTGTTTGTCTTCCTGGTGAGACCACTTTGGTGAATGTAAAAAAATACCAACTCCTAAGTCTCATTTTGTCCTCACTGTAACCCTATAAGGTAGGTGCTATTATTATATTTACCTAATAGTCTTGGGAGCTGAGTCTTAAGAAATTCAAAAGATGATATTAACTTTGTCTTAATGTAGCAAAACAGAAATAATAACTTTTTTCTTTTTTGCTTCATTGCAGCATGAAACTTTAGATGGTTACAGGAAGTATTTTAATCAAATTGTAGGGTAAGTATATGTGTGTGTATGTGTAAATTTATACACTTTCAATACATAATTTGTGACACTTGGAAAAGATAAACCAAATTTTCATTGGGAAATTCTTTTTTTTAATTCTTAAGGCAAGGTATAGTTTTGAATTTCTTATGATTTCAAAGGAATGGTTTCAATGTTATATTGCTGCAAAGGACACTTTGTGGATAAAGGGAGAAAAACACTGAATTGTAATCCTATTATATTTGATGTTTTGTTTCTCCATTCTTGGTAAGAGGGAACCAAATGATCAGCAAAAGTTGGCAGACTTTTTCTAAAAAGGCTAAATAGTAAAGTATTTTAAGCTTACCACGCCGTAAGTTTTTTGTTATCACAACTATTCAGTTCTGTTGCAACGCGAGAGCAGCTATCAACAATACGTACATGAGTGGGTATGGCTGTGTTCTAATAAAGCAATGTTTATAAACACACACAGTGGGCTAGGTTCATCCCAGGGGGTACAGAGCTTGCCCCCCTCATCTACAGTATCTGTGCTAGTGTGAGGTTGCAGTTCCCAGCTAAATATCCCAGAATAGGCATCTTATTCTAATTGCAAAATAATGACTTTGCAGCTTAAAGAAAGGGAAAGAAATTGGATTGTTCCATGAAATTTCTTTTATTTAAAGAAATTTAAATAAATTTGATTAGATTAAGATTGTTTCGATTTAATTGATAGTTTTGATTAAAATATGTCATGAATATTCCATATTTAAAGAATCATTTTAATTAGTATGAGCATTTAGGCAAGGTAGCTTAAAATACACTTAACGTGCGTAAAAATATAAAAGCCTCTGCGGAATGTTGTTTGCAGTTTTTTACCTTCGTAAGATACCTTTTCAGTACTTTGTTAAGAAAGTCCATATAAAGACAAAGATAATTATTTTAATATTTTATGTGTTGGGTTCTTAAAATATATGTATTTTAGCTTTTATTGTCTCTTTAAAGCCTATGGGTTTTTTAAAAAATGTACGAATGGCCTGATGACGTATGATAAAATTAGCCTCCTTTACCTATAAATATTTTCTTCCCTTTTAAATTGCTGGATAACACAGTTAACATTTAACAGAAATATAACTTCAATTTCTGTAAAAGTGGTTAACAGGGTATCAGGATCAGGGGCATAATTCTAAGTCCAAGAAATCTGATTTTATTTAAGATACCAAACAGCTTTCTTTAAGAAAAAATGCCTATTAACTTAGAATTTAATGGTAGCTCTTAATGTTTGTCAACCCTTGGAGATAGTATGTAAACTGTAATTTCTGACAGCTGTGCTTTCTTTTTTCCTCAATGCTAGCTTTTTTGTGGTTGAAGATCATATTTTACATACAACCCAGGGCTTAGTAAACAGAGCCTACATTGATGAACTGTGGGAAATGGCACTTTCAAAAACCATCGCAGCGCTCCGCACCCACTCGGTATGTAAGAGAAGCCCGGAGACGTTCGTGCTTCGAACTTACTGTGTATGGTATTCAGCGTTTTACTGTTTTAAAGAATTGTATATGTGTCATTTGAAATCTGAGATCAGGGTGCCAGCATGGTGGCTTTCTCGTGAAGACTTTCTTCCTGGTTTGCAAATGGTCGCATCTTTATTATGTCCTCACACGGTCTTTCCTCAGGTGTATTCTAGTGTCTCCTCATCCTTTTGTAAGGACACCAATCCCATCAGATTAGGGCCCTACCCTATTACCTCATGTGATCATAACTATCTAAGACCCTGTCTCTAAGTATAGCCACACCAGGGGTTGGGGCTTCAGCATGTGACTTTCGGGGAACACAACATTCAGCTCATAACATCTGCTCTTTCCCAACATATTTTGAAGACCACCATTATCTTACAGTGATACGTATACCAACCAAGGTCTGTTCTGGCTCTGTGGTACTCCCTTTCCCTTTCCTTCTCCTTGTATGTCTTGAATCAATACAGCGTTGTTTTGATCATTACACCTGAAATAGTATGGTTTAGTTTTTTTACAGGACATACATTCTCCAAAATCCTCTTTTTACAGGATGCTATTTATCTTATTATTTTTCAAGAATAACTTGAGAATTACTTTGCCACATTTCTTGCACCTCTTCCCCCATCTGTAAATTTAATTGGAAATAATTGATATATTTCAAAATCTGGTATTTTTCTCCAGGAATATATGTACTTTTCTCTTACTTGCTTTCATGTCTTTTGGTAAAATATTTTATGCTCTCCATCTAAGTCCTGTTTTTGGTGCTTTATGTTTTTTTCAGGTAATATTTTAAGGAAGGTTTTTTTCCAATTATACTTATTAACTAGTATACTGTTATTCTATGGAAATCTTTGATTTTGTTTGTTTTATATTTGTTCATTTCAGTGACTTTTACCAATTTTTTTTTTTCCTGGGGAAAGCTGTTTGTTTGTTTGTTTTTAGAAAACTTAGATTTCTTCCAAGCAATTTCTATTACGTAAAGCAGCGGTCTTAACTTTTTGTGTGTGACTGATAACATTTGAGGAATCCATGCAATGAGTCTGTAGGGCTCTCTCAGCAGGACCGCACACGCTCTTCATCACGTGGTCGCTTTCGATGTCGTTAGGAGCAGGACACTCTCCAAGTGTGCTAATTAAAGTATATATGTGTATGGAAAATTAATCTTAATGGAGTTTCTCCTTGTAGGTCAACCGTATGTTTTTTTGAATTAAAGAATAAATAATAAAATGCCCCCCTCCGCCCCGACTCAGCATCAGTCTACAGAGGGGGAGGAAGTAGATTAGTTAAGGCTGGAAGTGGGTAGCAGGGGTAAGGACATAATGGCTTCAAGGGCACAGGTTTCTTTTTAAGGTGAAGAAAATGTTCTAAAATTGACTGTATTTGTGTTTGCACATATCTGCAAATATACAAAAAAAAAACTACAAACCAACGAATTATGTATTTTAAATGGGTGACTTGTGTGGTATGGGAATTGTATCTCAAGAGAGCTACTAAAACATGAGTTAACATCACCCACATTTACTCACTGAACCATTTTATCTGTTATGAGACAAAACAGTTGATGCCACAGGTGCGAATTCTATTTTATGACACTGTTTATTGCATTGCATTACCCAGCAAGCAGAGCAAAATGAGAATGACCCAGCCATCAAAACAAACTCTATGTTGGAGTGATTATTATTTGTTTATGAAAAATGTATATTTTAAACTCTATTTAAAACTACTCTTTTACTTTTTTCATCGAATTATTAGTCATTATACAAGTTGGAAACATTTCAGAAGATACAGTTTTTCAGGTATTAATGTGTGTAATAGTCTCATGCCGATTTCAAAATAGTAAAGATCTTACACAGTGTCTCACCTACAGTTCAAATTTAACAATATATTGAAAGGATAATATGCTAATTCAAAGGAGAGTTCATATCAGAAATGGTTCAGTATTAGAGCTGCTGATATAATTGCTAATGATTGTTAATATGATAAAAGATCATCTGATAATACTGAAAAGGTATTTTTAAGATTAAAAATTATGGAACAATGTAATCCTGTGTGACTCAAAAAACTTACATTTTATAGATATAAAATATTGCACATTTTTTATTAGGTGGTGAAGAGTGTGTACTGTGATAGTGGTTTTATACACACCCACACTCAACCACATTCAAACCCGTTCCCTGTCACACACACATTTAAGTTTTTTTGAGTCAAAGAGTATACTAAGCATATGTGTCTTCCAGGTCTCCTAACCAAATTGTCATTGCAATAATATGGGGGGAAAACAACTAAAGAGGGAGGCTCGTCCAAGTATAGGCTAGAAGTTTCAAAAAATTTCCTTGAACTTAGAAAGCAGATGGAATCAGAATAATGATGGAACCTGAATAAAAATTACATTATGTATGGTAGGGCATGGTTATTGTCAAAGTTGGAGACATTCTTCCAGAGGGAATATAGGGACACTCAAAGTTCAAAGTCAACAGATACAGTGGGGAGGAATGGGCCTAGGATAAATCATAAGGGAAATTATTTAGAGGTTTGCTTTCCAAAACCCTTGGTCAGCCAGCTGCTTACCCAATTCTTTTGGCCAACCTTACTCTATAAATAAAGAGGCAACAGCATGATCGGTGAAGTTCTCTGGTACTGCTTTTTGAACAAAGTGATTCATTTGCCCCACCCACGTACAAAGAGCTTATACTCAGTTTCTTGGGAAATAGACTTAAAACTGTAGAGGATGAAACCCATACCAGTTCTTCATACTAATCAACCTAGTCCTTCATTCCATAACATGAACAGCCAAGAGGCATAAAAGATTCTAGGAAAATCAATTAGAGCAAATAGAATACAACAGTAAACAAACAGAACAGCTATTCTTTAGTCAATATAAATAATCAATGGGCTTGGAGAAAAATTTACGGAGTAATAATCATTTTTTATTTTAGGAATATAGAAGGCTAGGTTATTCGTATCAACCATTCAGCTGGAAATAAAAATAACTGACAGAGCTGCTTTATGTATGTATGTCGTGCGAGATGTTCTTTAAGTCTTGGTAAGGATACTGAGGACTTACCAGGTCACATCCATGGGAAGTTGGCCATCCAGGGAGATAGGCCCACTACTTCAGTTGCCTTTGCCTTGAGGTCACTTGTTAGTCCAGACAATTTGAATGTAGATTTTGACAGCCTGTTGGGCCTACCCAAGATAGAGATGGGAAATATGAAAGGGAAGTTAAGAAACAGATAATTGTTGTAGAGTTTTGGTTTTATCTAATAGTTAGAGAGAAAGGACAGTCACAAAGGAGAGGACTTTATTAATTAAAGAAATAAAAGGAAATTTCCCTGCCAGTGAAGAAAGACTATATAGTTAAAGTTAAAAGGATGCATCTTGGGTGGAGCAGGGTAAATGATAGCAGACAACTTTTTCACATCTGCAAATATATATATTTTAGTTTGAGGGGAAAAGGAAGGCATTTTCAAGCATATTAGGATTCAGAGTTTACCTTTTACCTATCTTATTGGTGTTCTACAATGAGGAGTGTAAAATGAAAAAGAAATCCAATATATAAGATGAGATAGGATTAAATACAATGTGTTAAAAAGAGTTTAAAACTCATGGATAAATCTAAATAACTGATTATTTACAAAATTTAATGCTGTTAAGAATACCTACAAAAGGAGAGGCTTAATATTTAAAAAGTTTACATGAAAACCCTAGGTTATTTCAAATAAACTAGTGAGCAGAAAGTATATGACTTATTAATAACCACTATAACATAATGTAAAAGACTTGACCAAATGAAAAACATAAGAGGAAACAAAAACTGAAATAATTATAAATAGAAAACTTAAAATGGCTGGGATAGGTCCAGATATGTCAGTAATCATGGGAAATGTCAGAATTAGAAAGTTTTTCGTTTGGTTACTAAAAGATATTGTTACATAAATAAGATTACCTTTAAAGATCGAACATAAAGAAAATGGAGCAGAAATGCCAGTGTTCTATAAGGCAAATAGAACTGCAGTTGAAGACCATTAAATGGGAGAGGAGAAGTACCTTTTGTATTAATATTAGTTTTAACCCACCAAAATGATAACAGCTTATTTACAGGAGATAGGCGAGCATGAATATGTATAAAAGCAAAACTGTTAGTAATAAGAATAGAAATTGACGAACCACAACATTTAACAAATTTCTTGTGGGAAAATTTAACAAACCTCTTTCAGGAACTAAGATATCAAGTAGAGAGTAAGTAACCAAACTATAATTAAGAGAATTTGAGTAACAAAGTCACTGAACTTTTAAAATAGTGGCATATACATCTTTGTATCCTGCCCACAGAAACTATCTTCTATGTCATTTCAGTTTTCAGATTTGTTGCTAATAGATTATATATGGATCTTATTTGTAATCTTTATTTTCCTTTGTATTTATGTTTGTTTTCTCTCTTGTATTCCTTGTAGTTTTGCTTTCTTTGTTGTTTAATCAGACTTGCCTAAGATTTGTCTGTTTTATTGATTATATATATTTTTTTAGAAAATAAAAAAACATTTTTATTGAATTTATTGTAGTCACATTGGTTAATAAAATTTTATAGTTTACATGTGTACAATTTTATAAAACGTCATCTGGCCCTGGCTGGTGTAGCTCAGTCGACTGAGCGCGGGCTGGGAACCAGAGGGTCCCGGTTCGATTCCCAGTCAGGGCACATGCCTGGGTTGCAGGCCGGGTCTTCAGTGAGGGCCATGTGAGAGGCAACCACACATTGCTGTTTCTCTCCCTCTCTTTCTCCCTCCCTTCCCCTCTCTCTAAAAAATAAATAAATAAAATCTTTAAAAACAAAAACAAAACAAAAAAAAGCCTTACATTAAAAAAAAAAGTCATCTGTGTATTGTGTGTTCACAACTCAGAGTCAAGCCTCCTTCTGTAACTGTCCCCTTTACCCTCTTCCGTCTGCCCTCGGCCCCCTTGGTGGTCACCACAGTTTGTGTCCGAGCTGTTTATTGATTATATTTTTAAATTAAGCTTTTGGTTTCATTGATCAAATCTTTCATGTGTTCTAAGTCATTAATTTCTGATTTTATTTTTATCTGTTTTATTCCTCTCATTTACATGTGGTTTATCTTGGCCTTTTTTGGCCTAGCTTCATGAGTTGAGAGCTCAGTTTCTTTACTTTTCGTCTTTTGTGTTTTTTAATATTTGAATATAAAGAAATGTATTTATTTAGAAAATGGCTTCAACCACATTTCATAGGTTTTGATATGAAGTATTCATTGTTCATTTTAAAATAATCGGCAGTACCAATGTAACTTATTCTATGACAAGAATTATTTAGAAGTGTGTTTTTAAATTTCCAAGTGTTAAAAATGTAGGTCACGGCTTACTGGAGTCACCTCCCTGGCCAGATCTGGTGTTACCTTAAATCTGGTGTTGGACTCTTTCTTGAGAGCCTTCCCCAGGTGAAGCAATGAACAATTAAATCAAAATTTAGTTTTATTTTTAATAATTAAGATTTTTTCCTAATTGTCTCTTATTTCCTTTAGTCTTACTGCTCTGATCCAAACCTCGTGCTAGATTTGAAGAACCTCATTGTGCTTTTTGCTGATACACTTCAGGTTTGTGACTTCTGTTTACAAGTATTTATTTAGATTAGAATTTCATCAACTCTAAATCTTTTCACTGTCTCCCTAAGCTTGAATAATACCTTTCAGTTTTCAGTTGTGTTTCTTCTTTTCCTAGAGCTAGATCTTTTCAGCATTTCCTGATCATCACCGTGACCATTTGTATTCTCATGAATAGTTCCCATCCCCTCTTTTTCTTTAGAATAAATCAATTAATTGAAGCAGCCACCACCTTAGTTTTCCAAATATTCTTAATTCACATATAGTGCCTGTGGGACTTCAGAGTTTCTTAACTGCCATCTTAAATAATGATTATTGATTTGAACCACGTATTATATTAATACAATAGAATTAGAAATATGAGTGGTAGCATTTTCAGTTTCTCTCCCTTCTTCTGATGGCTCTCTGCATTACAGGCAGAGTTGTAGGGAGAGCTTAGCTGATGTTATATCCTGTATATATTGATTTTAATTTTCACCTTTTTTTTCTGACTGGCTTAAATATTTTGGTATGTATTTTTTATTTCTTGAGAGATAAACACTAGATATTAGGTGGTAATGAAGGGCTCTTTATCATGGTTTCATTTAAATTTTTGGCCAAAGAACAAAGATATCTTTCAATGCTTAATCTTTTTCCTGTTATTAAAAAATAATCACCTTATAAAATGGAGCTAATTGCTTATTTCATTTCAGGTTTATGGTTTTCCTGTAAATCAGCTTTTTGACATGCTCTTAGAAATCAGAGATCAATACAGTGAAACTCTGCTAAAGAAGTGGGCAGGTATTTTTAGGTGAGAAATTACTTATGTTATTACATGTGTGTGTGAGTGCACGCATGTGCATGTGTGTACAATGTGTTTATGCATAAGGTGTTTCAGATGCAATGAGCAGCAAGCAGGCTTATATATTCTAGCTATGATCCAGGTTATGAAAGATGATAAAAGTAAATTGCAATGATGTCCCACATAAAGTTCCCAAGATACCAGTAACAGTGTGTTAGTGTCTGCCATGTGGGAGTCCCCAGATCCCATTGTGGCTCTGTTTTGTTCCCTTGCATAAAGAAGCATCTGGCTCATGCCATGTACATCATCTCATGTCTTCTTCCTCAATTTTTTGTTTTCTCTTTGGGGGTCATGTCTAGTCTGCTGCTCATTCATAATGGGGTGGCTTTTGAGACCTTTTGAATAGTTTCGTTTCTTTAGAATCTTTTTTTAAATCTTTTTTGAAACCTCACTCATGTGATTCCTCATCTTTTTCCTTCTCCATACACAGAGAAGAGGCCTATTACAACCCAATATTTGAAGCATATTATTTAAATAGTTGTGGTAACATGTATACACCAGTAAGAAAGTTATTTTGTTACACCTCCCACTTAACAAATGTCTCCTTGGACTGGCATACACCCTCTGTCATTAACTTGAGTTTCTTCTCCTTTTGACTCTTTACTCCTGCTTACTGCATGATCCCTTCCCCACATCAACTCACCTTGTTTTCAAGTTCCTACAGCTTTAAGGGCTTACATTGCCCCTTCAATCTTAACTCTGTATAGTGTATGAACATATCTCAAATAATCACATAGCAAAACTCATTTGTATATTAATATAAACATTTGTATTTCTGAGAAACAGGGTTATCTAATGGTACAATTGTATGTAATGAAAAATATCTCTACAGGAACCTTGAAAATTCATTACATGATATATTCATGTCTTAAGAGCATCTGATCTGATGTCTTCAGTAAATTTCTGCTTTGATTTCAATAGCATGGTTTTGCCTTTATAGAATCCCCAGTTTAGTTAAGGAGTCAGAACTTAAGGAGTAAAAAAAAAAATCATGCTTACTATAGAGCAGTAGATGAAGTAAATGAACATAATTTGGACTTATTATGGAAGTTACTTTTTCTCATCTGCCAATTTTGAAAGAAGATCTAGTATAGGGTTAAAGAACATAATTAAATTTATATTTTAAAAAATTTCATTTATTTTTGAGAGGAGGAGGGAGGGAGAAAGAGAGGGAGAGAAACATCAGTGTGTGAGAGAAACATCGATTGATTGCCTCTTGCACACCCACAATGGGGGACCTGGCCTGAAACCCAGGCATGTGCCCTGACTAGGAATCAAACCTGTGACCTTTTGGTTTGAGGAATGACTTTAACCCACTGAACCACACCAGTCAAGGTTCAGATATATCTTATTTAAAAACAAAAAAACAAATGAAACCCCTTTGCCTTTTCCAGAGCACGTTATTCTTTTATTCTTAATTTGCTTGCCTTAAGGCTTCATTATGTTGCCTTAAATTTTCTGCCTCATTTGTAAATATCAAATACTTTGAGATCATATTTATAGTTGTGTTCTATTTGTTTCAGAATGTAGTTTCTTTTTGTTTTCTTTTAAGGATATCCTTACCTGAAGCCAAATAGCTATGTTGTAGAAGGAATGAACTAGGGACTGGGAAATGTTTACTTTGGGTTGTGGAATATACATACATAACCATTGGAATTCATCTAAAAATTACTTCTGTTCATTACAGTCATTAACCCACTCTCCCCTCCCTCTCCTTCACTTCTTCCCTCCCTTCTTTCCCTTCTTTCTTTATTTTCTTTTCCTTTTTAAAAAAATTTTTGTTCAAGTACAGTTGTCTCCATTTTCCCTTCACCACTACCCCCCACCCCATCCATCCCCACCTCCCACTCTCAGTCCTATACCCCTTTGGCTTTGTCCATGTGTCCTTTATATATTTTCCTTGATGACCCTTTCCCTTTTCCCCCCATTATCCTCCTCCCCCTTCCCCTCTGGTTACTGTCAGTTTGTTCTTTATTTCAGTGTTGCTGGTTATGTTTTGCTTGCTTGTTTGTTTTGTTGATTAGGTTCCACTTACGGGTGAGATCATGTGATATTTGTCTTTTATTTTATTTATAGAAACATACTTGATTCTGACAACTATAGTCCGATACCAGTAACAAGTGAAGAGATGTATAAAAAGGTGGTAGGACAATTCCCGTTCCAAGATATTGAGCTGGAAAAGGTAAGGAATACTTCGAAATAGACTTCTCTGTTTGGTTTGGCATCCTTCACAAGCTTTCATTGTATCAGTCTCATTAAAGGCATTACCTCTAACTCAGTGGGTTAGAACTAGAGCACTTTCAAAGGAGGCTTTGGCTTAGAACAGATTACTGTTTGGGGAGTTGGTAGATAGCTCTGAGGTCCTTTCACCTATGAAGTATTTGTGGGATTGAAGTATTTGGTTTACACTTCGAAATACTTGCTTTTATTATACCCTCAGGATATTTTCTCCCTACAACACACAGTAAAATTTTCCTTTTGTGCTGTGTGATTCTGTTGGTTTTGACAATGCACTGAGTCACGTTAGGTACTACGGCAGCAACGACACAGACCAGCTCCGTTAGTCCCCCGAACCCCTCCTGCTGCCCTGTTCCAGTCTGTCCCTCCTCCCGCCCCCAGCCCTTGGCAACCACCGTCTGGTTGCTGTCCATCTACGCTGGCTTTTTCTTGAGTGCCAACATTATTGGAATCATACAGTGTGTAATCTTTTGAGACTGTTTTTTTTTTCACTCAGCATAATGCTTTTGTAATTCATCCAAATTGTTGCATGTTATTAATAGCTCATTCTGTTTTACTGCTGAATATATATGACAGTTTATTTACAGCTTCATGTTTTGGAGGACATTTGAATTATTGTTTATTTAAATTTATATCTTATTCTTTTTAGTATTAGGAAACTTACAGAAATACTTTCTTAAATTGTGGTTGTTAAGCAGATAGCTCACAATGTAGAAGGAAATTCCTTTTGCATTTTAATTAATTTGTAATTATCTTTAATGTATATTTGTTTGTGATTTGCTTTCATTATTTCTTGCATTTACAGCAACCATTCCCCAAAAAGTTTCCTTTCTCTGAATTTGTGCCAAAAGTTTACAACCAAATTAAAGAATTTATCTACGCCTGTCTGAAATTTTCAGAAGATCTTCATCTAAGGTACAGTATGATACAGTGGAAATGCAAAAGACACTGACATTGTGACCATATACATAAATATCTTGACAAAATTTTGATATCCTATCAGCTCTGATTTGGAAAACCTTAAAATATTAGCCCCTCACAGCATGGCACTGCTGTATTTATATAGTCATGGTGAAAGGGGGTGTTGGGAGCTATTGAATATCTTGTTTCTGTTTATATTACTTAGCTTACTCTCTAGTACTCACAGATTTGCATTTCAACACTTTCTGTTAGTGAGAATTCATTAGAATAGAGTAATATAACATACTACTTTTGACATTCTATTTGATGAAATTTTAAGGCCAGTAGGAGTGTAGCAGATAAAACCCTTTGGAAATACCCCACTTTCCAAATGTTCTCTGGACTTGTTAAAGGTCTCCATATCTCCTTTAATTTATATTTAATTATTTAATTAACGTATATGGAGCCTATTAATATACCAGATACATCCTGCTTTTTGGGAATGCAGAAATAAACGGTGCAGTTTTTTGCCCTTAGATATTGTCAGTACTGAGGATAATAGACATGAAGATAGACATGTAAAATATGCCAGGGTGCATGTCGTAATGTGTACAGTGTACTTTTAAATACCTAAAAGAGCACTTAGTTCATCCTAAAGAATTTGAGGGAGAGTGGTCATGATGACCGGCTCTCTGAAGGGACCTACTTCTCTCGGGAAGTGACACTTCCATTCACCCGAATCAGGAACCTGAGAGTCATTTTCAACTTCTATTGTCTATTAACAACTCTTTTAAAAAATAATTTCTTATTTTTCAATTACAGTTGACATACAATATTGTATTAGCTTCAGATGTACCATCCAGTAATTAGACATTTATATAGTTTATGAAGCGATCACACCAATGCATCCAGTACCCGTCTGGCACCATTTGTATTCATTACAATATTATGGACTATAGTTCCTGTGCTGCATCCCTGTGGCTATTTTGTAACTGTCAATTAGTACTTCTCAATCCCTTCACCTTTCTCAACCACCCCTCTCAGACTGGCATCCATCAGAATTTTCTCTGTATCTATGAGTCTGTTTATAATAACTCTTATTCTTAAAAACGAAGTTTCAGGCATTGGCCTAAATTCCTGTAAACACTTCACAAATATGTTATTACATCTGTAGAACTCAAAACAGCATTTATCTATGGGGCACTAGGAAGCATAGTTCAGTTCTGCAGAAGAGGAAAGTGGGGCAGAGAGTAGATAACGTCATCATGGTCACACGGGGAGTGGGTGCTGGAGCCCGGTTCAGATCTCATTGACATCAGCATTAACAAAGCGATCACTGCCTTGTTTAGAATTCTTCCTCTTTGGTAGTCCTTCTGTTGGTATTTTACATGCTTCATCTCGGGTAGTTGTCCAAATATTTCTCTGAGTTAAACCCTAATTATTCCTATTTAACAAATGAGGGCAGTGCTCATTTGTAAATCAGCTTCCTTAAATCTAATTGGTGACCTATAGTATGAATTATTATTTTTTCCCCAGTTCTTCTTTTTTAAGTTCTCTCTTCACAATGTGGCTGCTTTAATTTACACTGTAGTCATATTTGACCTGGACTATTTAAATAGTCTCCTAATCGTTTTTCTATCTCTAAGTTTACTTTCCCAACCATCTATCTTTTCTTTCCTGATTCTATTCTGTATGTCCCCTAGAGTCACTTTTGTCATTTTTCTAAAATCAAATCTCACTTAACTTTTGTTCTTTTTACCTTCTCAGGGATTCCTCGTGGCCAGAAAACAGTTCTGGGCCCAGAATCTATACCAAATACCATTAGTGGTCTTCTAACAACGGGAGAAGGCACAAAATTGCACTAGATTCCCCACAGAGACAAAGCCGAGTTTGGCTGTCACTGGCAGGAAGGGCAGGGATGTCGAGCTAGCTCCACCCCCTAGCACCAGGCACACAGGACCTACCTAAGACTGATCCTGGTCAGGACGACAGGGAAAGTCCTTCAGTCTTTACTAATAGTATAATGAGAACTAAATAATCTGGCACTGGGTGATGGGCGAGAATGCAGATTTATATAGTTGTAGGTATATCAATTCTGTATGGTAGGCATACAGGTATAGCCAAAAGCTGTGGATGATGCAGAAACTTTATGAAGAACGTTCTGGGACCCAGGCACCCACACGAGGCACATGGTAGCTTTAGAAAAATTTGAAGTCTATGAGGCACTGAAGATAACCATAGCAACAACAAAAGCCAAACCCAGTTCAACTCCTGCATAAACTAATGGCCCAACAAGAGAAGAGAGATAGTCATGTCCAAGTGTAAATGCTATTACCTCAGCCTCTACTGTTTTATTTATGATATCCAACATTCAATAAAAAAATGCGAGACATACAAAATGCAATTAACAACTCATTGTGAAGGTATAATAAAATCAATAGAACTAGACTCAGAGATGACCCAGATGACAGAAGTATCAGTTAGGGACTTTACAAAATGCCACATATAGGAACAGACCAATGGAAGTCTTTGGAAAGAGTTAAATGGAAATGCTTGACATATGAAACAGTTTTAGAGATAAAGAATTCCTTTGAGGGTCTCGTCAGATTTGATATAGCTGAGGTAAGAGTTCAGTGAATTTGAAAATAGGTCAATAGAACTTACTCAAACTGACATACAAGGAGAAAAAAATGATGAAGGAAATAAACTATCTAAGATTTGTGGGACAATTTCAAACAGTATAATTGAGGATCTCAGAAGTAGAAGATAAAACTGGGAAGAAGAAATATTTTATAAGATAATGGCTAAGAGTATTCTAAAAATAAAATAAAATAAAACCAGAGATCAACTCCTGTCAATGTAAACAAGAAGGTAATAGTAACAACAGCAAGCAAAGAAAAATATTTAAACACATCATATGCAAATTGATAAAAATGAAAGGTAAAGAGAATGTTTAAAAGGCATTTGGGGGGAAATTTATTACATGCAGATGTAACGAACGATAAGAATTATAGCAGACTTCACTTCAGAAAATATGCAAGCCAGTGCCAATGTAGTGATACCTTTAAAGTACTCAGAGAAAAAAAATGAATTAAGCCCGAATTCTGTTGGTAGCAAATTAACTTAAAAAAAATCTTTGTTGTATTTTTTTCCATTACCTTTTAGTCATCTTACACTTCCCTCCCCTCAGCAATCACCACAATGTTGTCCATGTTCATGAGTCCTTTTTCCTTTTCACTCAGTCCCTCCACTTCTTATCCACGCCCTTTCCCCACCCCCGTGACTTACTGTCATCCGGCTCTCCATCTATGAGTCTGTCCCCGTTTTCCTTATTAGTTCAGTGTGTTCATTAGATTCCACATATGAGTGAAATCATATGGTATTTGTCTTTCTCTGACTGGCTTATTTTACTTAGCATAATGTTCTCCAGGTCCATCCATGCTGTCACAAGGGGTAAAATTTTCTTCTTTTTTACGGCTGAGTAGTATTATATTGTGTAAATGTTCCATAGTTGTTTTATCCACTCATCTATTGATGGACACTTGGGCTGCTTCCGTATCTTGGTGATTATAAATAACGCTGCAGTGAACACAGGGGTGCTCATGTTCTTTCAATTAGTGTTTTGGGTTCCTTCGGATATATTCCCAGAAGTGGAATCACTGGGTCAAAAGGCAGATCCATTTTTAATTTTTTGTGGTATCTCCATACTGCTTTCCACAGTGGCTGCACCAGTCTGCATTCCCAACAACAGTACAAAAGAGTTCCCCTTTCTCCACATCCTTGCCAACATTTGTTGTTTGTTGATTTATTGATGATAGGTCTCCCGACAGATGTGAGATGGTATCTCATCGTGGTTTTAATTTGCATTTTTCTGATGGTTAGTGATGTTGAGCATCTTTTCATATGTCTATGGGCCATCTGTATGTCCTCTTTGGAGAAGCGTCTATTCAGGTCCTTTGTTCATTTTTTAATTGGGTTTGTTTGTGTTTTGGGTGTTAATTTTTATAAGTACTTTATAAATTTGGATATTAACCCCATATCAGATGTATTGGCAAATATGTTCCTCCATTCTGTGGGTTGTCTTTTTATTTTGTTGATGATTTGTAGTGATATCTTTAAAGTACTCAGAGAAATGTGAATCAAGCCAAAATTCTGTCAGCAGCAAATTAAGTTTCAAAAATGAAGGCAAAGTAATTTTTTTTAGCCAAACAAAAGCTGAGATAATTCATTGCCCTCAGACCTGTATATGTAAAATGGGAGGAAATTTCTTCTATGGAAGGAATATCATATGAGCTAGAAACTTATATACATGAAGAAATAAATAGCTTTGGGGACAGAAAAATTAAAATAATTGTAAAACTACTTCTTTCCCTTTATTTTTAATTGCTCATTTTTTAGATTATACTTGATTTTTTAAAGGCATATACAGTGTGATGATTTAATGTACATATATTCTGAAACTATCATGTCACTTCACATAGTTACCATTTCGTGTGTGTGTATGTGGTAAGAACACTTAGGCTTACTCTTTTAGTGAATTTCAAGTACACAACACAGTATTATTAATTGCAGTCGCCATACTGTATGTTAGCTCCCCAGAACTTGTTCCTCTTATAACTGAAAGTTTCTTCCCTTTGATCAACATGTTCCATTTCCCCCGTGTCCTAGCCCTTTGAAACTGTATTACTGTATTTACTGATATGCTTTGATTTAAACCTGCTCTCTTGCTATTGTTTTCTACTTGCGTCATTAATTTTTTGCCACTCTTTCCCTGATTTCCTTCCTTCGTCTTGATTAAGTATTTTTGGTATTATGATTTATTTTCCCTGTTCGCCTATTTGAATATAACATTTACTTACTTATTTATTTATTTAATTAATTTAGTTATTGTGTTATTTCTGGTGTTTATGCATCCTTAACTTATTACAATTTACCTTGAATAATACGTCATTTTGCATGTAGTTTAAAAAGCTTCCGACAGTATAATACAATTTATCTTCTCTCTTTTTTGATATCGTTGGCGTATGCTTCACTTAATTACCTGTTTTTAAACTCTAAAATATGCTATTGTTTGTGCTTTGAACATTTAATGGTATCTTAAAACTTGAGAAAAAATGCAGGTCTTTATGCTCACCCACATATTTGCCCTTTTCAGGCCTTCTCATTCCTTCCTACATTACCACTGGCCTCATTTTCCTTCAGTGTGAAGAATTTATTTTAGCATTTCTTCTAGTATATATCTGCTGGTATCATATTTTCTTAGCTTTTGTTTGTCTAAATTCTTTTCACCTTTGTTTTCAGAAATATATTTTTCAAGATACAGGGTTCCAGGATGACAGTCCCCCCTCCCCCGCACTTTAAAGATGTCAGCCCACTGTCTGCTTCCACTGTTTCTGGAGACAAACAAGTCGTCACTGTCCCGTTGTTTCTCCGAATGTGCTGTCTTTTTTCCCTGGTCGCCTTGAACATTTTCTCTTTCTCTTTGTAGTTTATAGTTTGACTGTGATGGCCCTGTGTGTTGTTTTATTTGCATGAATTCTGTCTGGGGTGCGCTGAACTTCTTGATCTGTAGTTTGAATTGTACCAGGTTTGGAGATGATTTTGCTATTATGTCTCCTGTCTCATTTTTTCTCCTTTTTCTGTGACTCCTAGATGCTTGATAAATCATTCTAATTTCATCATTACTTGAATGAACTGAATGTCTCTGTTTTAATTAGTTTTAAATAACTTGTGATTTAAAATGCCATTGCAGAAGTCTTTTTGTTCTTAAGTCGGACACTGAAATTCCAAAGCTTCTATCCTGGGGCTTATCTGTGATCTTAACAGTGTTTGAGTGAGGCTTGGTTTCAGCTTTAGTTTTTGCTCCTTTGGATTGAATTTCAGTATAGCCCTGGAACCTAAATCCCTTGCAAAATCTGCAAGATTTCTGATTTCTAGCACTGCCTCCACCATTTCTTATGTAACAGAATTTTTTTAGGAAAGAATTGTTGGGTCAGTATGTTAATTTTTGTTTGGGGGCTCTTCCAAGATTCCAATCGGCAGGATTAGCCCACACTGTTAAAGGCTTAGCTGATTTCTCTTCGTCCCACCAAAGCCCCTCAGCCTATGACTCTTTTACTCCCTCATATATACCTACCCAGAGTGGGTATGTGTATGAAAGTGGCTGGTACTCTTTGCTCACCTTTGAAGGCCTTGTTCTCGTGTGAAGTTTACTTCATTTACACATTACACTTCATTGATATTTAAGGAAAAGATAGCTTTTAGCTTAGACCTAGCTTTCTTGCTGTTATGAAGGTAGTGATAGACTTTCTTGATCTTCTACATCACATCTAAAAGTGGAACTTCTGTTAGTTCTTCTTAAAGCATAATAGAGACATGTAATAAGCACAGGGTGCCATGAGGGTGATTAACATCACAGTCACCAGATTTTTGGGGCAACTGTGTTAATCATTATTATAGCAACCCGTGTTTGTTCGGAGCCCGTATTACAACTGATATGATGTGATTAGGACTTTCCTGCATGGAAGCTGAACCACGACTGTTTTGTGCACTGCTGCGATCTGAGTATTCTGCTGACACAGTGCCTGCCTAGCCCTTTTGTGTGGAGTGAAGTATTTCAATTCAATAATGATTTTGGAAAGGGTGGCAGTGGGCTGCAAAGTACTGATCAATTAAATATGTTTCTACATGGACCCTGTAAAAATATTTTTGTGTATCTTTTTCCCTAACTGATAATGGCCTTGCATTTTGTAGTCTTATTTATTTCTAATATTTTTCTTTCCACATAGCATGGCAATGCAGCTTGCCTATTATGTATTTAGAACTTAAGATTTTTAATTCAACTGTACTAAGCCTGTGATTTCCTCCTGTAGAAAGAGAAATAAAGCCCACTATGTATTTAGTCTGTTGGTTGAAAGACTGTTTTCTTTTTAAACTGCATATAAAAATAGCTTTGGCATAATTTTCTTTATGTTTAGGTTTCTTTACTGAATAGAAAATATCTTTATGATTACTCTTGGGATAGTAAGTGGGATTTTAAAACACGTAAGTGGGATTTTAGAACATATTTGCAGGATTGAACTACTGACTTGAAACACTTATTTTGGAATGAGATCAAAATAGACATTATATGGAAATTGATAATATAGAAACAGAGGTACCCTTTTTTAGGGACTGTTACCAGCTAATTATGTAGGAAGTCTACAAAGAGACACCAGGTTGGAACATTATCAATATTAGTCTGTGAAGGAACTTAGAAGTATGGAAGAAATAATGGTTTAGGACGAGGAGCCAAGCCGGGGGACTCTTTAAGGGAGAATGCAGCTCAGTGTGTACATGCTGTGGGCCTTCGAGCTGGACTGCCTGTGGGAAAACCCTCTTGATTTTGCTCTATACCCGCTATGTGGCCTTGAGCAAGTTACTTAATTTTTCCATGCCTCCATTTTTTCATCTGTACAGAGAATAATAACTATTTTGTAGGTTTATTGTGAAGGTCAAATGAATTTTAATTTATTAAAGTACTTAGAATAATTTCTGGCACACAAATGTTATTTGCTGCTGCCACTATTTATTTATTATTAATTATTATTTTGTTATTATTACTATGATCAGATGTCTCACCTTATTTCTTTGCAAAATAATTCTGCTACCTGGTATAGCTAACTCTGGGCACTTTTTTCCAGCTCAACTGAAGTCGATGACATGATCCGAAAATCCACAAACCTGCTGCTCACCAGGACTCTGAGCAGCTCTCTGCAGAATGTCATTAAAAGGAAGAATATTGGACTTACTGAGGTAAGGCTGCTTTTAAGGGAGGCGGCCAAGGCAACGTGTCCACAGGTGTCCTGGGCTCTGTGGTTTATTTGTGAATTAATTGTAACTTTCTATAAAGTTCATCATGCTCTTCCAGGTGGACCCCTAACGGTGAAAGGGCAAAATAACTGTCTTGTGTTTTTCTTTGGTCACCTTGAGGAAATTCATGATTAGTTTTTGAAAGGCACCTTTTTTCTCTCTCTCTCATTGTTTTCACTAGCTTAACTGGTTTTCCTTTCTGAACAGGTTGGATTAAATTTGTTTTATTTGCCATTGATTATATAAACAAAAGTGTTGGTTGGAGAATACAGTCACCATCAGGTTCCTATCCAAATGAATGCAGTCAGATACAGCATCCAATATGAGATCATATTTTGCCTGCAGAAATCAATGATACCACAGATATTGGTACTCACAGGCCTTGATTGACGTTAGACTTAGCTTTTGTTTTTGAGATACCTCATGTATACGCGTGGTAAATTACTCTTTTCCAGCTGTGAGTCTGGGGATTTGGGACCGAGGAGACATGAGGGAAAGGCAGCCATCACCCTTCAGTGAAAGCTTATGCAGTCTCACAAAGAGCAGGGATATTGTGCATATGTTGGGAACAGTATCCTGGCAAAATGAAGATTTGGGGCACGGCACGAAGTCCTAAAATTAAGAAAAATGTGAAGTTTCCTTTCTCTTGGAACCTAGGACTGCATGGGAGCCTCAACCTGCCACTTTATGGCAATTATAGTGCCCAAAGTGAGTGTTTGGAGGGATTTTTTTTCCATAGGGAAAGGCTGCTGGCCATGTGTTTAACCTGTAGAGGTGTAGTTTGAAAGGCACTTGCTCTAGGAAAACCTGACGTTTTCAGATATATACTGTCAAGAATTATAGTGAAAGTCAGTGAAGAGTTAATGACACTGACCCAGAGGTAAAGACAGCTGGAAGCCAGGTGAGCATCTACTTCTGTTTCGAAATGATTCTTTTTTCCCTATGTTAAGATACAAAAATATTATAATGTGGGACATTGGCAGTGATTGAATTCTACTTAAAACAAACTTTTCTTCCCATTGATTGTCACATTTAACATTATTTAGAACAGTTTGTTGATTTTGCAGAACTTCCTTTTTATTGTTGGGTGTAGAAATAATTAGTTAATTCTTTTGTGTGTCTGATAATAGGCTAACCTCATAATCAGGAAGGCTACAGAAAAGCAAAGTTGGAATGAACATTGGAAAGTCTTGCTTTTTGTCAGATTGTGCTGTTCTCCCTTTTTTGAATCCCAAGTATGGCAGGAAGTGTATTATTTATTTTGTGAATTATCTCTACATTGTAACCCTTGATATAATTCTTATGCCCTTCAATTTAGCAGTCTTTTAAAAAGTAATTTTAAACAAGTAGCATAGGAGGAACATGGTGTAAAAGACACAGCTTTGGCCTCAGAAGACTCTTGAGTTTAGTTGTGGCTGTGTTGTTGATTTATTGTGACATCTTAACGGAGAGACCTGAATTCTTATTTCTTTGGTTCTTCTGATTCCATTGTGATAGGAAGAAGCAGTAGGAGCTTATCAAAGAAGAAGTATATCATAATTCTTGGAACTGTTTAAATGAAAGCCAAAAGCTATTCCTAAATCATTGGATTTCTTTATTATCAATATCTATGCATATGAATGAAGGACTAGCCACAGGCATTTATTTGGTAGTTATGGTGGTGTGTACATATATAGACACACACCCACTGATTTTTTTCACCACCAACCAGTAAATCTCTAAATAATTGTATTACTTACCTTTGGAAAGAGAAAATGTTATTATCCTCCTTTATAGTTAACTAAAGTGAGCGTGCACCTGAATCATCATTACAATAGGCAATGTTTGTAGAACAGTTTGTATTCTGTATTCTTCAAAGTCCAGTCTCAAACACCATCTCACTTAGCACAGTAACATCTGAAGCAGTCTGGACATGTCTTATTATTCCCATTTTTATAGAAGACATGTGATTGAAGTTCAAGGAGATGGCCCAAGGTCATATAGCTAGCAAAATGATAGAAATGGGACCTAAGTCTAGGTTGTTTTCCCCGCAAACTTACAAACTTACTCACTTTTACTACATGCTGCCTCTCACATTGACTTATTATTTCATCGTAACGTGATAGAGATTTTTATAGGAGGTCCACAAAAATGTGGAAATTGTTCTTATTAGAGATGGTTTTGTTACAGGGAATGGACTTCCACTAAAACAACAGAAGTATTTATAAGTACACAAAGCTCAGAATTCTGTTTCAGGTTGTCAGACACTCATTTAGGATTTGCAAGTTCTTATAAGTTGGTGTCTGTCTGTTTGTCTTGTATAGCGTCTCTTCTTTTGTTCTGTCCATATGCTCTATCCTTTTATTTCTTTCTGTCTGTACACTGTTTTTCTCCCTTTTTTTGTGATTTCTTTGCTTTCTGATGTTGAGCCAACTCAACATTACCTTTCAGTAACTTGAATGTCTTCCTCTCTGAGATCTCAAGTGACTATCCCTAGTTCATTCAGCAGGTATCATTGTTTTCCTAGGGCTGTTTCTTCCAGGTCTTTGGGAAGAAGGGAAGTTGAGCAGTGTTTGAGAGTGTACATTCCAAAGCAGAATGCCTGGGTTCCAGGTCTAGTTCTAACCTTAACAGATATGTCGTTTGGCATATTACTTGGTTGTATATAAAAAGTAAGGACAATGATAGCATGTATTTTATAGGATTGTTGTCAGAATTAACAGGTAAAGTGCTTAGAGCAATGCCTGGTACCTAGTAAATACACAGTGCATATTGCCAGTTATTAAGATAGGGGTTTGACTCTGGCCAGGTACTCAGTTGATTAGAGTGTTTTCCCCATATGCCAAGGTTGTAGGTTCATTCCTGGTCAGGGCACGTAGAAGAATCAACCAATGAATACATAAATAAGTGGAACAGCAAATTGATGTTTCTGTCTCTATCTCAAATCAATTAAAAAAAGAAATAGGTCTGGGCAAATAATGATTGTCAGGTCTGGTACAGAGATGTAATTTTTCAGTAAAGAGAAGTCAGATTAGAACAAGATGCCCTGTTAAGACAAATAATTTGTTTATTAACTTTACAATATGTATTGAGTTCTTATTACGTGAAAGGCACTGATCTGAACCCTAAGGATATATAAGTGAACAACAACAAGGACAACAACAAAATGGATCCTTGCTTATATTCGAATGGCATAAAACATAATAATAAAATAAAAAATAAATCATCTAGTATGTTAAAAGGTAGTGGATGCTATGTAGGAAGAGAAAAACCTAGCTTAGGGAAATCAGGTATCTGGTGAAGGTTCAAGGGTGGTTTTATTAAAAAGAGCAACATCTTGATGACAAGTTGTAATTGGGGGGAAATAACATTCCTGGAGAGGTTAGAACTGGAGGAAAGGTCTGAAGGTAGTTAAGTTGTTAGCAAATTAAGGGAATAATATGGAAGGGTAGCTGGAATGGAGTGAGGAAGGGGAAGAAAAGCAGGAGATTAGATTAGCGAGGTGCCAGGGGTTTATGGTAGGCCATTGTAAAGTGTTTGGCTTTTATTTTGAGTGAATTGGGAACCATGGCAGCATTTTGACTAGTGACATGATCTGACATATTTCAGAAGGATTGCATTGACTGTGGCATTGAGAATTAACTGTAGAGAGACTTTCAGTCAAGATGGCAGCATAGGTAAACATGGCGTGCCTCCTCACAAAACCACATCAAAGTTACAACTAAAATATAGAACAACTATTACTCAGAACCGTCAGAAATTGAGTTTAATGGAAGTCTGAAAACTGTGGAATTAGAGAAACCATATCCATCCAGACTGCTAGGAGGGGAGGAGACGTGGAACAGCACCCATGTGTGATGGATGAAAAATCAGAAGGGATATCTCAGTACCAAGGAGTCCCAGCTTCACACCAGGCCCCTCAGCCAAGGGTACCAGTATGAGGAAGATAAATCCCCATAAATTCTGGCTGCAGAAACCCACAGGGATTAAGTGGGTGGAAGAAACTTCTAGAGTCCCAAGCAGGCCCCCTTAAAGAACCCACATAAGGACTTACTCAGATTCACTCCCTCTGAGCTCCAGCTTGAAAGACAGAGTGGTATGCAGGGAGGAACTGAAGTGTCTGGCATTAAGATGGGGCCTGAGGGTAGCTTTCTCCCTGACAGAAAGGTGGGCAGAGGCCATTATGTCTTTTCTGAGCCCTCCCACAATAGAGCCACAGAGCTGACAGGTGGGTGCCATATCTGAGACTCCACCAACCTGGCTAACACTGTTTGCCCCAACCTGGATATCACCTGAGACTCTGTCCTACCAAACTTACCAGCCCACTCAAGCTGTTAACAGAGACTTTTCCTTATGAATGGCTGGTCTTGGCTCATGCTTCCTAAATCCTATCAAACAAGCAACAGGCAGCCTCAGTAAGCCCCACCCCCCACCCCCCACCACTTGCTAAGTGGCCCCAGGCCTGGCACTAGCAGCAACTGCCTAGATTAATACCTTGTCTTTGTTCAGGTGATCAAGGTTACTATTATGAGTGTTAAGTTGTGTGTGTGCTAGCAAGTACCTTTGATGCCATGTGATGAGAAGGCACTTCATTTCTGTGATCTTCCTTCTAAAACCCATGACCTCAGTCTAACTGTGAGGAAAACATTAAACAAACCCAAATTTAAGTACATTCTACAAAATACCTGACTAGTATTCATCAAAATTGTCAGGGTCATCAAACACAAAGAAAGTCTGAGAAACTGTCACAGAGCAGAGGAGATAAGGGGACATTTCAACTAAATGTAATGTGAGATCTTGGAATCTTGAAAAAGGTAAAGAATATTAGGGAAAACCAAATGAAATGGGAATAAAGTGTTTTGTTCAGTTAATAGCAATGTACCAATGTTGGTTCCTAGTTGTGGCAAATGTATTTTAGTGACATAAGGTATTAACAGTAGGGAGAACTGAGTGTGGAGTATTTGGGAACTGTTTGCAACTATTTTATAAATATTAAACTATCCTAAAATGAAGCATTTATTTAAATTAAAAAAATTAAAGAATGAAAGAGAAGAACTGGAGATAACAAGTATAAGACAACTTGATGGGGGAATTTTATTACAAATGTAAAGAAGGACGTAAGGTGGTGGCCCATAAGGGAAATGGGTTAAGCAAAGGTTTTTTTTTTTTAAAGAGAAGTAAAAGCATATTATTTTGGATGAGAATGTGCCATAGAAGGCAAAAGCTGATTATGTAGGAGGACGGGGGAAGTCTCTGGAGTAATGTGAGTAGGAAAGAGATTTTAATCTGGTGCACAGTTAAAGGGATCGGCTTCAGGTGGTATAAAGTTCACTCTTGTAACAGATGAGACTCAGAGTGTGTGGCTGCAGAGGTGATGGTTCAGTATATATTTTGGTGGTAGGCTCCAAGTGCTCAGTTTTTCCAGTAAAAGAAAGGTCTTTAGTTGAAATTAGAGCTTAAGAGCAAATGTTGGAGTTGGAGGAGAGAGAAAGAATTTCTCGATGAATGGAATAGAAAATCGATTTGTTCTTGATTATGTGATTATTTTGTAGCATTCAGTGATGGGATTAGCTAGCATAGCTCTGTATTTTCTTAAGCCGTATTTAGTTGGAGATATAATGAGTAAGTCCATATCAATAATTGACTTTGGCAATTTGACATATATTATACTCAATACTATATTTTTATATTAGTATTTATATTTAATTATAATGTATTATTTCTTAGGTATCACATTGATGTTATTACCTCAATTTTTAAAATTTAATCTTTATTGTATTTTTCTTACATTAACTTTTAGTCCACTTATACACCCCTTCCCCCAGCAATCACCACACTGTTGTCCATGTCCATGAGTCCTTTTTCCTTTTTGCTCAGTCCCTCCACCCCAACCCCTCTCCTCCAGTAGCTGTCACCCTGATCTCCATCTATGGGTCTGTCCCCATTTTCCTTGTTAGTTCAGTTTGTTCATTAGATTCCACATGTGAGTGAAATCATATTCACCTCAATTTTAAGATGAAGAAAGAGAATAACTTTGCTCAAGGCCAGCCAAGCAGTACTCAGTTTGGAACTAAGATTTGAGATAAGTTTTGAAATACTTTTTCTTCAAAATATTTCTTTGAAATGAGTTTGAAAATAATATTTTTTCAGAACTTTTATTCTTTCACTACACTAATTTTAAAACACCAATATTATAGAGAGAAAGGAAATAAACCACTAGTTTATTAATTCAGAATATCAAAGAATTACTTAAGTTTGAAAGAAGTTCTAGGATGAATCCAAGGACACCTTACTTATTTGCGAAGAATATGTTGATAGAAAGGTTTAAGATGTAAATTTGACTTAAAATAACTTATTTATAATAGATGATAGACATATTTTACCTTCACTTTAAGTCCCCATTCAAATATCATTTCCTTAAGGAGGCCTTCCTTGACCACCCACCTCGAAGGAGCTGAGACCTACCATTACTGTGCAATTCTCACTTCTATTCCCAGAGCTCATTTCCACCTGACCTTACACGATGTGTTTATATGTGCATATGTTTACTACAATGTCTGTGAGGTCAGGGACTTCATCTCTTTTGTGTATAAGTTTGTACAGCTGTATCCCAATTCCTTGGCACATAGTTTTCAATTCATGAAAGAGGGAACAATAAAAGAAAGTAGGTAGGTTGGTTCTTAGGGTAAAATTAGAGAAATTCATAGTTCCTATCAGTGATACCATATTGCATATTTATATGTATGTGATTATAATAGTGTCCCAGGAAACCTGAGTAAATGACTGGTGCTTTGCATTCACCCTATGTTTTTAATATACTTTAAGTTGAAGACCACAGGGCTCTAGCCTGCGTTATTTGTCCCTGTCCCCTATTATTAAATAGCAAAGATATCCAATATTACGTTAAACCATTTTATACTTAAATTTTGTCAGATATAAGCATTGTAGTAACCTTTGAATTTGGAACCAATAGTTTCAAGTAATTTAGTATTTTAGGTGTTTTCCTTGGAGATGACCTAAAATTAGCAGTTAACAATCCTTTTTGTACCCTTGCAGGGATGACTTGGAGGTAAAAATTTCGTGAAGTCTTGGGGATCTTGTTTTTTTGAGTGAGAGCCATGGCAGCGATTTAGTTCTTTATCTTCTTGCAAATGTAACAGTTGAGAAGCACTGTGGAGAGTAGTGTGACTTATTTACTGGCTTTGGTTTAGTCCATTTGGAGAGATTCAATGTACTGAATTAAATTCTCTGCTTTGGAAAATAATATACCATCAGTTCTGATATAAGTAGATATAAATACCCCAGAAGTAGTTTATAGTTGGGGGAGGAAATTTGTTCTTAGAATTTAGGGCTTAGTTTTGAACTGTTGAAGATGATGAAGACATTTTCTTTCCTGGAGTGTGTCAAGAATCTGAACATCTATCCGTCATCATTGCTCCGGCTCTGCTGGGATGTTTCATCAGGGTTGGAGAAGTGACTCTCATGGTCGCCTCTGTGCCCTTGCTCCTTAGATTCTCTGTGATACTGGGAGAGACAGAAAAATGTTCTGCTCCTTAATGATTTTTAACCAAAGTGACTTGGGTTATTTACTTGTGAGAGGTGATTGTTTGCTCTATATGTTCTCTCTCTCTCTCTCTCTCTTGCTTATAAGATTCTTTTTTTAGATATGTTTTATTGATTATGCTATTAAAGTTGTCCCATTTCCCCCCCTTTATTTCCCTCTACCCTGCACACCCCCTCCCACCTGTATTCCCTGCCTTTAGTTCATGTCCATGAGTCATATATATAAGTTCTTTGGCTTCTATATTTCCTATAATATTTTTAACCTCCCCCTGTCTATCTTCTACCTACCGTTTATGCTACTTATTCTCCGTACCTTTTCCCCCTCTCTCCCCACCCACTCCTGCACTGATAACCCTCCATGTAATCTCCATTTCTGTGATTCTATTCCTGTTCTAGTTGTTTGCTTAGTTTGTTTTTGTTTTAGGTTCATTTGTTAATAACTGTAAGTTTGTTGTCATTTTATTGTTCATATTTTTGATCTTCTTCTTTTTCTTAGGTAAGTCCCTTTAACATTTCATATAATAAGGGCTTGGTGATGATGGACTCCTTGAACCTGACCTTATCTGGGAAGCACTTTATCTGCCCTTCCATTCTAAATGGTAGCTTTTCTGGGTAGAGTAATCTTGGATGTAGGCCCTTGCCTTTCATGACTTCGAATACTTCTTTCCAGACCCTTCTGGCCTATAAGGTTTCTTTTGAGAAATCAGCTGACAGAGTTATGGGCACTCCTTTGTAGGTAACTCTCCTTTTCTATTTCTGCTTTTAAGATTCTCTCTTTATCTTTAATCTTGGCTAATGTAATGATGATGTGCCTTGGTGTGTGTTTCCTTGGGTCCAACTTCTTTGGGACTCTCTGAGCTTCCTGGACTTCCTGGAAGTCTATTTCCTTTGCCAGATTGGGGAAGTTCCCCATTATTTTTTCAAATAAGTTTCCAATTCCTTGCTCTTCCTCTTCTCCTTCTGGCACCCCTATGATTCAGATGTTGGAATATTTAAAGTTGTTTAGAGGTTCCTAAGCCTCTCCTCATTTTTTTGAATTCTTGTTTCTTCATTCTGTTCTGGTTGAATGTTTATTTCTTCCTCTGGTCCACACTGTTGATTTGAGTCCTGGTTTCCTTCCTGTCACTATTGGTTCCCTGTACATTTATCTTTATTTCACTTAGCATAGTCTTCATTTGTTCATCTAATTTGTGACCATATTCAACCAGTTCTGTGAACATCCTGATTACCAGTGTTTTGAACTGTGCATCTGATAGGTTGGCTATGTCTTCGTGGCTTAGTTGTATTTTTTCTGGAGCTTTGATCCGATCTTTCATTTGGGCCATTTTTTTTGGTCTTGGTACCCCTGTTGTGTAGTAAGGGGCGGAGCCTTAGGTGTTCACCAGGGCTGGGTAACCCACGTTGTTGTGTTGTGACACTGTATGTGGGGGAGGGGTCCGAGAGGGAACAGTGGTGCCTACTCTGCTCTCTGCTGGTTTTCAGTCACTTCCACCTCTACTCACAATCAAATTGAGCCCTTTCTGGTGCTGATTCCCAGGTGGGTGGGCTTGTGTATGTTCTAGGACCCTGTGGGTCTCTCCAACGAGCTCTCCTGTGAAGCTGGGAGTTTCTCCTGCTGCCACCTCAACCCCCACTGGTGTTTTCAATCAGAGGTTTGAGGCTTTATTTCCCCACACTGGAACCCTGGGTTGCGCAGTCTCTTTCCCTCCCCAGTTGTTCCTCCTGGTTATCTGAACTC